>JASANB010006111.1:0-186283 GCA_030248155.1 Sabatieria punctata | reverse complement strand
AGTGGGGCATTTGCTATGCTATCCTGTTTGCAATTTGTACTTGTACATGTACTTTCGGAAATGAAACTGCTATTAGTGACTAAAGTCATTTTCTAACTACACTTTCAAAAGATTGGAAGCAGGCAATAAATATTCCCCTCTACCGATAACTCGTCCTGCTCGTGTTTCACCAAGATTACGTAAGAGCGCTTTGATCAGTTTAGAGTTTTTTGCATAGGTTTTAACGATTTCATTTGGAAAGACGTAAACCCGTCCTGCTTGTGTTTCAGCTAACCTTGTAAAGAGGCTCTGCATTTACAGAAAGTTTGGTCTAAGTTACTGTTTATTCGTGTACTTAGCTGCATATAGCCGGCCTTTAAGAGTTTTAAGCAAATTGACTAGGTGGTAGAGTGGTTAGGTTCTTGCCTTAGCATTTCCAATACCAGGTTCAATTCCCACCCAAGGCAGAACGTTTTGACTGCTGGATAGTTGTCTAATTAGGTGCACGCTCAAGAACGGTTGCAAATTGATCGGAAACGCTGGGCCCCATACTGAAATAAAAATAAATATTAAAAGTAGAAAATAAAGATAAAAAATAAAAATAAACAGAAAAGTAAAAAATTAAAAAGTAGAAAATAAAAGAAACAGAAAAGTAAAAATTAAAAGTAAAAATAAAATAAACAGAAAAGTAAAAAATAAAAGAAACAGAAAAGTAAAAATTAAAAGTAAAAATAAAATAAAAAAACAAAAATAAACAGAAAAGTAAAAATGAAAAGTAGAAAATAAAAAGTAGAAAAGTAAAACAGAAAACTAAAAATGAAAAGTAGAAAAGAAAATGAAAACAGAAAAGTAGAAATGAAAAGTAAAAATAAAAAAGTAGAAAATATAAAGTGAAAAGTAAAAATGAAAACAGAAAAGTAAAAATGAAAACAGAGAAATGAAAACACAAAAGTAAAAGTGAAAATGAAAACCGAAAAATAAAAACAGAAAAGTAAAAGTGAAAAGTAAAAAACAGAAAAGTAAAAATGGGCGGAGCCTAATTATTTGGACCAATCAGATTTTTGCACGACAGGGTCACGGGAGGTACTACTAACCCATAATAAGGAAATATTTTTTGATTTTCAACTTTCAAGGCCCAAAAACTCGATTTGGGGGTACCTTTTTTTCTCGATTTTTTTTCTTTAATCGAAAGCAAAAACATAGCGCTACATTTCCATGAAATAAAATAGTTGGACACTCGATGGCGGAGGGGTCAAATCGGTCACGGAAGGAGTTCGAAAAAAATTTTTTCTCTGCAATGCAGTCGAGTAGGGTGTCGTTTGAAAGAGAATACCTTTCTGATTGTAAATATGCAATTCGCAAGTTCCTACGATCATTTGGTCCGTCCCAAGTTACGACTCGAAATCTGTGAGAGGGTCGAAAAAGTGACCCTCTCAAAAATGGCCGGGAAGGTGATAAAATGTCTTTTTAGGTCAAATTAAACCAAAATACAAAATTTCAGCCAAATCGGAGACAAAAAGTTGAGATTTGTCCAGAGGTTAAGGAGCAAAAGTCGATTCCTAGAGAAACCGGCTCTTAAGCTGCCAAATAGCGCGTTAGAGCTAAAAACAAGCAAAAAAATGACAAAAAGGGCTTCCAAAAACCCCGATTTCTCTTATATATCAGCAGTGGAAAAGCCAAATTCCGTTTCCAAAGGCTTTTCAAGCGAAAATTCGGCTGAAAAATAGTGATTTCTGAGCCAGTTTCTAGTACTGGAGCCACTACTGGTACTTGTATTTTGGGTCGGGGGTCCGTTAACGTATCTCGGGAGTGTGTGTAGCGGTTTGACCTTTCCAGCAGGGGGATGGATAACCATACATGTAACAGCTCCGGGCCGACCTGGGGGGAGGGGGGTAGGGGGGGTTTTCCTCAGGTGGGGGGTCGAGGGGGGGTTTCGCCCAGGTGGGGGGTCCCAAATTTCTAAAAACTCCAAAACGCCTAGAAATGCGTTTTTAGCACGTTTTTTTCAGTAAGGACGCTAAAAATCGCTATTTTAAGCTGCCAAATAGCGTTTTAAAGCTAAAAACAAGCAAAAAATGACAAAAAGAGCTTCCAAAAACAACGATTTTTCTTAAATATCAGCAGTGGAAACGCGAAATTCGGTTTCCAAAGGCTTTTCAAGTGAATTTTAGGCTAAAAATTAGTGATTTCTGACCCAGTTTGCTAATACTGGAGCCACTACTAGTACTTGTATTTTTTGGTCGGGGGGAGGGGTCCCTTAACCTGTCTCGGGGGGGGGGGGGGGTGATGGGGGGGTTGGCCTTTCCAGCAGGGGGGTAACCCCCCAAACCCCCCTAGTACATGTATGTGGATAACCCCAAACCCTATGCCGTACATAGGTGTGCGTACAAACAAACAAACGTGCCAGCTTCGGTGAGATCCGGTTTGTGGTTGACCTCGTGCAGCAGAATGTCCAACGCCTCGTCCCTGGTGTAGCTTTTCTGCCGCGAAAGCGCATGAGAAAGACGACCGGCCGCCAGCGACCAAACGTTTAGGTCGCCGGAATCTGAACAAATCTTTTCTCTTTCTCTATACTATTTTCTAGCATTTTGCAAAGACACCTGAATGCTGCAGTCGGTGTTGGGGCGGGCTAGGCTCTCTGCTAGAAGAACCAGCACTCTTCTGACTATGGCTGCTGCTTCGATCGTCGCTGGAGAGTTTTCGCATTTTTTTGATTGGTAACTTTTCTTTTTTTCGCTATTTTTGATCCGTAAAACTTTTTTCAATCGACTGGTGGTAGGCTAGAGAGCTGGTTTCAAAGCTACTTGACCTCAAGCCGCTGCTGCAAATGCATCATCTTCTCTCGTTTCACCTAGAACCACTCCAAAAAACAAACAAAAAAACGAATTTAGGTAGGAGTAGGGATGCAACCGAATACAAAAATACCGAATACCGAATACCGAAGCGGATTTTCGGAACCGAATAATACCGAATTATACCGAATAATACCGAATACTGATTATTCGCAGCGCGATTTCAAAAATATACTGTCTAACTACGATTTCTTGTTTTTTTGCTGAACTTTTTTATGCTGAAAATAGATGTAGTGCGACGTATTGTTTGAATGCTATAGATTTATCCATGCCTATAACTAAAACAAGCCCTATTTGGTCGTTCTGCTGACGACGGTAAAGAACGAGTACAAAATTTGCGAACAAACAATTTCAAGAGGCGCGAGTTAGGCCACAAGTGCGCTGATTAATCATGTGAAGTCACAGCACAAAGACACTTCCGCGTATATATCCTCCTATTATCCGCCACATGGTGGAGATTTCATAAATACACTTGCCCCTAAGTCTGAGCCTAAGCCTGAAGCTAAGCCTAAGCCTAAAACCTAAGCTAAAGTTTGACAGCGGGTTGGGCGAATGGGCCTTCTCAATTATCTCGAATGTGGCGGATAACAGAAAGATATTTACGCGCGAATCACAAATGCATACAGAAGGTTGGAGGAAGGGAGCATTCATCCAGTACTACTGTAGCACCAGAGCTGGCAGCTTAGGCATACAACTTAGATTGGATGAATCGTTTGTAAAGATAGATGGGATTTTATACGTAGTATTTGGTAGACAAAACAAACGCTTGGGTTAAGAAGTGGAAATCGGACAGCATAGTCTACTGGGAACTGAAAAGGCCGAAATGTTGTTGTTTATTATTAGAGTAAGATTCCTATGTTTGAACAGGTGCCTAAGTTTGAACACTGAAAGGTCCCGGCCGCCGTACTCCATTTCTGTAAGCGCTATAACCTTGATTTAAGGTTGGCAGGTGGTGTGGGGTGTTGGCAATTTGCTGCTCTGCGTTTGCGTAACAAAGATCAGTTGTAAGGGAATAGGAGCAGCTGAAACGGTGACTAGTCGAACACCTAATTTTTTAATTGTCTTGCGCTAAGCTCCCTATAAGTGTTACAGCATGGGCACCCGGCGGGACAATAGGTTTTCATATGTGCTCTTTTCATCTGTGGCATCAGATTTTTTCTGCAACGCACCGCTTCGTCTGTATGAAATTGTACCTAAGGTGCCTAAGTTTGAACACCCCCTATATTTCCATATTTCTTGGCTCAAACGTGACATATTACGCTAAACTGGTTTGTAAATTTGTTTTAGTGTCTTTCTAGTTCAAATAGTAGTGTAGCACTGTAGTTCAGCTGAAGCACGCAGTCGGCTGAAATCAGCTCAAGAATCGGCTGCCGCCAAGAAACAGAAGCTACATGGTAGAAGACGAAAGCGTAAATCTGGAGCTAGAGGTGCCACGGTCAGCTCATCTGACGAATCAGATGCTGAGTAGGGTGATAGCAACACCTGCTACTCTTGGAACTGTGAGTGGGATGACACTTCTCTTACCCAGACCTGGTACTATTGCGACAACAAAGTTCAACAAGGCCGCAAAATCGTCCAGTGCAGAAATTTCACCTGTTCTGATTGCCCTGACAGGCTTTACAAGGAGAAGATCGATGAGGACGACCCGTTTTTCTGCGAAGAACACATGAAAGATTAGTCGGGCGCTTAGTGATTACGTTCTTTCGTTTTGATGCCGCTATCTGCTTATAAAGCGGTCGTTTTTTCGAAAACAACGTTGCAGCGTTTTCGTTAAGCTTTTTTTTAAACGTAGAAAGTGTTCAAACTTTGAAACCCCGTTTAAACATTGAGCAAGGCATCAAACCGTTTAGTGTTCAAACTTAGGCACCGGGTCCCTAAGTTTGAACACTTACCGAGTTTTAAAAAAACATTCGTTCTTCCTCTCCCGATCGTGCGATCTTTACCAAACCTTCAGTGCCTCTTCCAGTGATCATGTAGTTTTGTTTCCATAAGCAAAAAGCCAATCGCCCAATTCCTTGGTTTTTAACAACCGCTTATTTCGTTAACCCGTTCAAACTTAGGAATCTTACTCTATGTAAGTTAAACCTCGACCTTGAAGTTCGTTGATTTTTTCTATGAATAGTCATTGTTTGCCAAAATTTTAGCATAGTAAATGAACAGAGAGATGTAAAACAGGAAATATTTTAGTGATTTCTGCATAAAAACAAGCAAAACAGTGCAATTTTAACGGTTTTGCAATATTCGGTATTATTCGGTATTATTCGGTTTGAAAAATACCGAATTCGAATACCGAATTCGAATAGTACTAGTAACCGAATTATTCGGTTCATACCGAATAATACCGAACTTCGGTTGCATCCCTAGGTAGGAGACCACCAAAATTCCGAATCTTTAACAAAGACAACCAAATGTGATATCAAACGGATGCTCCCGACATGATAACTATTATTAGCTCACAATAATAAACTAATTACTGCACGCTAGATGTTGGCAAGTTGTGCACTGAACGTCGCTATGTAGTGCGCATGCAAGGAAGAGTTTTATGGTTACCACACAAACTGATAGTACGAGTGGATCAGGTAACAACAAAACAGTCAACAAGAAATAGTATGTAAAACACCATTGCGCCGTGTGTGTGCGCACTTGAATAACAGAAAGTAACTGCATCTGAAATCACTAGATACTAGTGTTCCGACGATATCAAAATTCGACGACATTCGATACCGATATCGATATTTTCAGCTCAATATTACTATTAAAGTCATGAGTAGAGATGCGCTTTAGTTCTCAATTCTCAGACACTAATAGGTGCACATCAGGCACAGCTAGAAGGGCTACGGTTATAGCATCACTGAGGACTGTGGTTAGCTTCAAAGCACAGTCATCACTATGAAAGTATGGGAATACGTACGTATAAGACACGATGAATACGTATTACATTGGGCTATGGTACGCTTAAGAATCAATAAGCACCACCAAACCGTAGGACAGTAGATCGCTAGAAAGAAAAACGTGACAAAACAATGTTCCACACTTAAAATACTAATCTACGCAACGGCTGCTGTGGCTATGTTTGCCATTATTTCTATTTGTTCAATAAGAGGCTTATTCCCCCACCGACCGGAATTCAGTTCAAGATTTGGTTTACCTACCAAGGTAAGCTTAGAATCATACATGGGCAGGGGGGGTAAGGGGAGGTATACCCCTCCCCCTCGGCCGCCATACCCCCTACCCCACCAACCCCCCCTCCCGGAGGGAGGAAATTTTCGCTTATTTAAGGCAAAATAGGCGTTTTTTGGCCTTTTTTCGGGGGGACCGCCCCCCCCCCCCCCCGAGGTCTGCAACCGCCCCTACCCCCCTCCGGATTTTTCCGGCCCATGTATGCTTAGAATACGGACGTACAGTTCAAGTTTAGTTGGACGAAAGAGACAAGGTTGGGCCAGGCTGGAGGAATTGAATCCTATTTCGCTGTTTCCAATTTTCAACAAAAACAAAACCCTCTCCAGAAAAGAAACAGATTTTATTGAGTACATACATATAAGCATTGAGAAACAAGTACATACAAGAAAAGAACGGTTAAACGATAGTCACATACAAATGATCCCAACTGACACAAGCTCGGCCGTTAGAAGGCTTGTTGCCCAGCTCCAGAATGATGCCTTCAAAATCGACCACCTCAGCCTTGCACCGGGCCAGCAAAACGCCCTCTCTGGTAATGGTCTGATGAATGCTCATCTTCAGCTTGACATTTTCCTTCGAGTCGTCTTTGTTTTCGAAGTAGAGTTCCAATTGGTGGTGCGCCTGATCGTGGCAGTCTGTGTAGGTGTTGTACGCACCGGTCTCTTCATTCGGAGCTTAAAGAGTTTAGAATTAAAGAGACATTGGCACCACAAACAAAGCTCCAAAACTGACCCAACGTTTTGGGCAGCACACTATCCAGATCTCCACCTCGCCAGCAGGAGCGATGAGTGGACTTGACTATGACGTCAGAGCTTCGTTTGTTCTTGAACACCAATCGCACCACACGGCTGTCAGCGCCGATGAGCAGGTTCTGTGTGAGCAGCAGACACATGAGGTAGTAGTTCATCTGCAATTTTTGATGTTCTCATATCACTGTTGGTTGGGTATAGCAAAAATTGCTATTTTCGGGAATACCTACCGATTCCAGGTATTCTAATAAATACCCATACCGATTATTTTGGGAATACCCAGGTGTCGGTATTTTTTGCTTAGCTTAGTGCAATTTTTATTGAAAATTAAATTTCCCTTTGATCACAAGCTTTTCTTTGTAATTTTGCATTTTAGGGCATTCTATTATGTCACGCCATTCCAAAATGTCGAATTGGAAGTATTTTTAGTCCTCTGACCCTACTCCCTAACCAAAACTTGTGTTGTCATTAATAAGCGTTCTAACAAAAACCTGTACTCACCGTTGTAGTACGTAGCGATCCGTGCAAACCACAACAAAGCCAAACGACACAAAGCAAAACAGCAGACAGAAATCGTTGATTATGCAAATACGTAGCTTATCAGACTGTTGCATGGTATTATTACTGTTGTTTGGTATTGGATTTTGAGAATGTGTATGTGTATACACAATCACTAGCAAATGTGCATGGTAATTAGTGCATATACACACACATTCAGAAAAATAATGTTTGTTTTTGTGTGTGTATCGTACAGAAAATGCAAATTTTTGGCCAGATTTTGAGCGAGAAATACTAGAAAACCATATCTCTCACAGTAACTGTTTTAAATTTGGGACAGCTTTGAAGTACAGCAGAGTTACTTAGAGCCATTGAAAGGCTTTATGAGGATTTTTAGTCTCTGTCAGTACAACAAAAACTGGTAAAACCTTGAATTCTGTTGCATACTTTGTCGATCTTTGCACTCTATAATTTGTGCTCAGAAATATCGGTCGGTCAGCGTGTGGGTGGATTGCTCTGTGTCGAATTGGTGATCGGATTGGTGGTGGGTGGGTTGGTCAGTCGGTCGGTTGGTCGATTGGTCGGTCGTTCCGTTGGTTAGTCTGTGGTTGGTTGGTTGTTTGATTGATTGATTGATTGATTGATCGGTCGGTCGGTCGGTCGGTAGTCTGGTTTTTAGTGAGTGGTGCTTAGGTTTCAGCTTTGCTTGAATTTACGTTACTGTAGTCTTCCGCGAGTTCGGGATGAATACTGTTTTGTAGTCATAAAATTGGGCAAAAAGGGAGTAATGACTTCTCCAATCTTTAACCCGTTTAGGTTTTGCGACGCATATTTCTCGGTCCGTTGGCTGCACTTTTATCACTAAACCCTTTGAAGAATGCACACATATACGCAGGTAGACGCCAGATAAGTAATCCAAAGTGCAGGCAGGTAGGTATAAACTGTTGTTCCTTCCTTAGTCAGTCAGTCTTGCCTACGCTTACAAAGCTTCAAAATGTTTACTATAGTCGCACTGGTTTGCGTTGCCGTTTTAGTAGCAACTTTGTATTGGTATCGCAACTATGCCAATACCCTACCGAAAGGACCGGTGGGCTTGCCTTTCATCGGAACCATGCTACCCAGGGAAAGCCCGCACAAACAACTAACCAGCTGGGCTCAAGAATTTGGACCGATCTATACTTACTACGCATTTGGAGAGCCTGTGGTTGTGCTGAACAATTATCGATTGATCAGAGACCTGATCATAAAACAAGGCGACAAGTTTTCAGATCGACCACAAACTGATCTGGCACTCAGAGAATTGGAAGGAAATTACGGTAGTTAAGCAGTTTTGTTAAGGGAGGAGGCCATTTATATATTGCCTTGATTTAAAGCTGAATAGGTTTAAACTTTTAGATTTAAAAAAACAAGTTACAAAAGGCCAGTTAGCCGGGTGGGATTTCTTTGTTCGTTTAGTAAAAGTTTGAAGAAATCTCTTCCAGGCCTGGTATTTGCAAACGGCAGTCTCTGGAGGGAACAGCGGCGTTTTGCTCTCAGTACCTTACGTGATTTCGGCTTTGGTAAGCCAATCCTAGAGAACTCGATTCTCGAGGAGGTAGACATTCTACTCTCTGCCATTCGCCAATTCGGAGACAGACCATTTGACATCCAGTTTCTCCTAAATAAGGCCGTCTCAAACGTCATCTGTCAACTGGTCTATGGAAGACGGTTCGACTATGCGAATGAGGACATTTTCTTTGTCTTGGATGCCTGGAATCGGAAGCTGAAGGGGACCAATGTGGCGGCTGCCATAGGAATCAAGTTGTGGATGGTACCGCTGATTCCGGGGCTGGCTCAGAAAACGGCAGAGAGGCAGGCTGAGACGGCGGAAACGATCGATTTCACTCGTAAGATGATCGAGGAACATAAACAGGAGTTTGACCCTTTGAACGAACCCACTGACTACGTCTTTGCTTACCTGCAGAGACAACACGAACTTGGAGTCAAGCTTAATAGCTTCACAGGTAAATTCACACAATCGATATATTACAGACACATATTTGAAGAACGAACGAACAAACGAGCGAACGAACGAATGAACAAACGAACGAGCAAACAAGCGAACAAGCGAACGAACGAACGAACGAACGAACGAACGAACGAACGAACGAACGAACGAACGAACGAACGAACGAACGAACGAACGAACGAACGAACGAACGAATTGCTCGATTTTGCGAGCTTCATTTGAAGTGAAGTAAAATCGTAGTTCTCCGAACTAATATGAAACGAATTACATTGCATTCTGGCGTTAGACCACTGGCCGTTGCCAACTTGAAAGCGAAAACCGGTTTGCACTGGTCTATATAAGCCCGGGCAGCAGAGGTCACGCCAGAACGTGTTATTTTGGTCGTGGACCGTGGAGAAGAAACAGCGGAGAACTGAATAATCGTTTATGAAAGAAAAGAGAACCATGAAAGCGAAGTACAGTAACAAATAATCAATCAGGGCAGTGCCAACATGTCTCATCCAACAGAAATCGGCGAAATCACTGAACGGAATAAAACCAGTTTCTACGGAAAAGTACCATCCGTGGTTGACGAATTACCTGAAGAAAGGGCGGGTTAACCAAACCAATCCATAGATGGAAAGGGTGGGAGAATGCAATGTAATGCGTTTCATATTAGTTCGGAGAACTACGATTTTACTTCACTTCAAATGAAGCTCGCAAAATCGAGCAATTCTCCTTCACTAATACTCCACTCATTACATTGCATGTTCAAAGCGGAAGGCACGTACTGGCAAGAACGGCGTGAGAAAAAGTAGCCGTTGCGGAGCGGTTGTAAAACCGGTGAAAAGTGTCAGACTTAAGTGACCAATGGCCAGCTTCCAAAATTTTAGAGATGGGTAGACCCCGTACATAAGCAGCAGTAGAAGCAGCTGATCTAGTAGAATGGGCCTTATAATGCTTCACATCAATGCCCGCCAGAGACAGAACGGTTAAAATCCAACGAGAAACGGTAGATGTAGACACAGCACCATGCGGTTTATGAAATGAAAGCAAGAGAGCTGTAGAACTGCCACGAAGAGACGCTGTGCGCTCCAGATAAGCTTGTAAACAGAGTACCGGACACAACCGAGGATCAGGCGAGAATTTATCATAAACGACAGTGGGCAGCGGACGACCGGCGCGCTTAGTTTTGGTCATACTAGACACGTGGAAAACAGCCTGAGTAGGCGATAACCGTAAATCGGTTAAGCAAAGAGAGGTCAAGTCGGAAGACCGACAAGGTGCGCATAAAGACAGTAACATGCATAACTTGAGGGTCAGTTGTTTTAAGGACAACGAATCATTGAGAGGCCATGAAGATGTTATGAACAACAAGACGATTGCAACATCCCACGTAGTGCCATAGCGTGGACGTGGTGGATTAGACCGAAAGACACCACGCATGAGTCGCACAACAAGAGGATGGGAGCCCACCGTCAGACGATCTGCAGGGGATAAGAGTGAAGACAAAGCTGAACGGGCAGTATTAACAACCGAATAATGAACACCCGACTTGGCAATAGAGGCCAAAAAATTTACAACAGTAGTTGGGTCGGGGATAAATGGATCAATTTGTCGCAACGCACACCAACGAGACCATTTATGGTAGGCCGAATTGTACTGCTTTTGAGTGCCCGATGCGAAGCGCTCAACGATATAGCAGGCAGCTTGTCTAGATAAGCCTTGTTGGCGGAGGGATTGCCGCAGATAGGCCAAGCCGCTAAAGCCAGAGAACGAGTTTCGAGCAGAGGATGAAACCGGCCTATCGGACTGGTAAGCAGAGTTGGATGTTGCGGAAGCAAAATCGGAGGAGCCCAGAGAAGGGACAGCAACAGAGGATACCAAGGCTGGGCCGGCCAAATGGGAGCGATCAACAGTAGAGTCGCTCGATCCATGACCACTTTGTGTAACACCCGAGGAAGAAGGCTGAACGGTGGAAATGCGTAGTCGCAATCCTGGCCCCAGACTTGACTGAAGGCATCCGTTGCTAGAGCGAAAGGATCCGCGCGCCAACTGAAAAACTGAGGAAGCTGTGCATTGTGCCGAGCTGCAAACAGATCGATCCGAAAAGGGCCGAACAGCCTGTTTAGCTGACGAAAGAGACCTGGATGAAGGCGCCAGTCGCTGTGTTCCAGAGGATTGCGACTGAGACGGTCCGCATGCGTATTCAGTGCACCGGCTACGTGTTGCGCACTGAGGGACAGCCCCCTTAAGAGAGACCAGCGCCAAATTTGAACTGCAAGATGGCACAGCTCTGGAGATTTGGTGCCCCCTTGACGATTGAGATATGCGACTGCCACGCGACTGTCCAGTTGAAGCAGGACATGCAGGTCGTGTTGGTTGGAGAGAAACGACTTTAGCGCCAAAAAGGCCGCAAACAGCTCTAAAAAATTTATATGTTTGGAAGCCTCCTCAGGGGACCAGAACCCAGAACATTCCGAGGAAGAAGAAACAGCCCCCCAACCAGATTTAGATGCATCACTGGCAATAACAATATCAGGATCAGTGGGGAATAAATTCCGACCATTCCAGGCCCAAATCTGAGAAATCCAACCGTCTAGCTCATTGCGAGCGTCACACGACAGAGTTATGTAGGCGTCGTAAGAAGAAAAAGAGTGCAGACCCGAAATGAGGTCCAACTGCAAAGCCCGAAGAAACAAGGTAGCGGGAAGCAAACCCTTGGCTACCGATGTAGCTTTACCAATAAAGCGGGCAAGATCACGCAAACAGACCAAATTAGCAGCCTTGAGCAGGCGACTGGCAGCAACAAGGTGGTCGATCTTATGTTGAGGGACTCGCAACGATAACAGATTAGTGTCTAAGGTAAGCCCCAGAAAGTCTATCAGTTGAACCGGAGTTAATGCAGATTTAGCCTCATTGATAATGAAGCCAAGCCGACAAAGCATGGACAAACAAAACTGAATGTCTGCCAACAAACCAGTAGAAGTCTCATTGACAAGAGAAAGTCGTCTAAATAGCAAATGACTTTAATGCCATGGCGTCGCCAAATAGACAAAATTGGTTTCAAAATTTTGGTAAAGATGCGGGGAGCAGAAGCTAAACCGAAACACAAACACTGAAACTGATAGGCCTGACCATCCCATTCAAAAGTCAAGTATTTCCGAAAATCTTTGTGGATCGGAATAGTAAAATAAGCATCTTTCAGGTCGGCTTTAGCGACAAAAGCACCAGCGGTGATAAGAGCTGGCAAACAATGTAAACCCTCCATCTTAAAATGTTCATACAGGATGAACTGATTTAATGCCCGTAAATTAATAATGGGTCGTACACCGCCATCTTTCTTAGAGCGCAAAAACAGCTGGCTATAAAAATGAGCATCTGAACTAGGCACACGTTCAATGGCCCCTTTGTCAAGCATAGCTTGTATTTCAGAAGCAATAAGAGCAGACTCAACAGCCGAAAACTGGAGAGGTCTAGGTCGAGATGGTTGAAAGGGCACAGCAGTAAATTCTAACTTATAGCCCTGGACAATCTGAAGTAAGTAAGGATCAGAAGTGATGCATTGCCAGTTTGATAGAAAAAACCGAATGCGACCCGCTACCTGGGAGGGAATACTGCCAGACGGATATGGTAAGTCTAAGACGTCACTCACGTTTTCGGTGGGCCCTGAGTGTGCTCCACCACCCGGCATCCTTTCCCGCGAGGGGCCGGCATCTGGCAATTGTGACTTTGTCGAAAGCGCTGGGGCTGGGACAGGTACTCTCGATCGCGCTTTGGTCGACCATACTGCGCAGCTTGATTGTCTCGAGGGCCGCGAAATTCTAGAACAGCGCACATACGTATGTGTAGAAACCGGACGGAACAAAGTAGTACGCTGTTTGCGCGGAGGTTCAAAACTCCGGTCTCGGTCCGAGCGGCGAGCACTGCGCTTCACAGAGCGAGGGTCCTGGCCCGTCACCTGACCCGCAATAATGTTGAATGTAGACGCAAAGTCTGCGACTCCCTTGGTACGTTCCTGTAATTGTTGCATCAGCGCCGTACCGACCAGAGCTGGGGAAGAAGTTGCGCCGTTAGTAACGAGCCCATCAGCAGACAACGGAGTAGTGTCTAAAAGGTGTTTAAGGCCCAAACGGGGTCCAAGCAAAGACGGCATTCGTGCGCGACTGCTGCGAGACAGGACAGAGTCCAGAGCGCGGAAAAACACAGAGCGCCGGTGGGCGGTGATAGACTGCGTGGCTGCGCCCAGATAGACGAAGGCATGATGTAACGCATTCATGACACTGGCAGCAGGGATGAAGCCCTCACGTTTGGACTCGCACAATTCGTGCAAGACAAAAAGTGGATGAAAAACATCCAGAACCCGTTTGTGAACGCGTTGTAAGTCGCGGTCCTTGGCCATGGGGACCTCAGTACCCCACTCGTTGAGCAAAGCGAGCAAAGGCTGGTCGGGCACAGGGGCCCGCAAACATGGAGATGACACCACGTGGTGTTGGGCACGCATGCTCTTGCCGAGATCGGATGACAAAGTGGCCCCCAGAGGAAACCGAGCCAAGTGAGCACAAGTAACCGAGCCTTCCAAAGTGACGGCGTTCGGGTCCGCTTGCTCATACACGGGTGCCGGAAAACTGAAGTCTAAGCCAACACGGGCTGCTAAAGAAGCCGGTGGAGAATCCCGACCAGCAGACGGCTCGGCGCGGCTAGCCGAGAGAAAACGTTCACGAGAGTGACGAATGACCGACAACTCATCATCAAGACGGTGGCGGCGGCTAGAGTCCTCGGCGTCAGAATCATCATCCGACCGGCCATCGGAGTGCCCGTGGGGGGTAGGAGATCGCCGTCCCAACACCTCATCAGCAGGCGGAGGTTCGCCGCGACCTGGCGTGCGCGGAGTACCAGGCACTTCGGCCATGGCACACGAAAACGGCTTGGCAGCCGACAGCGGGCTTGGCAGCCCGAAACAGACACCCAAAGCAATGGGCACAAAACAGTGCAGCGCGGCAGCTACGTCACAAAGCTAGGCAGCGAGGCAACGACGGCCACGGCCACGGCCAAAATAACACATTCTGGCGTGACCTCTGCTGCCCGGGCTTATATAGACCAGTGCAAACCGGTTTTCGCTTTCAAGTTGGCAACGGCCAGTGGTCTAACGCCAGAATGCAATGTAATGAGTGGAGTATTAGTGAAGGAGAACGAACGAACGAACGAACGAACGAACGAACGAACGAACGAACGAACGAACGAACGAACGAACGAACGAACGAACGAACAAGCGAGCGAATGAGCAAGCGAATGAACGAACGAATGAACGAACGAACGAATGAACGAACGAACGAACGAACAAACAAACAAACAAACAAACGAACGAACAAACGAACGAACAAACGAACGAACGAACGAACGAACCAATGAATGAAAGAAAGAATGAACGAATGAACTAACGAACAGACGAACCAACGAACCAATGAATGAAAGAAAGAATGAACAAATGAACAAACAAACCGACAAACCAACGAACCAATGAATGAAAGAAAGAACAAATCAATGAACAAACGAGTGAACTGTGTACTGCACATCATTCAAAAACTATTACACCAAATCCTTTTGCTCTAAGCATTCTAATTTTCCACTTCAGATCACCAATTACTGTGGGCCTGCAACCACCTGTTCGCTGCAGGCACAGAAACTACAGCTACAACACTAAGATGGGCGATTCTGTACAGCGCTATCCACCCAGAAATGCAAGAGAAAATGTACGAAGAAATCAGCTCAAGCATAGGTTTCACTGCACCACACGGCAATGACCGAAACAAGCTAGCTTACACGGAGGCTTTCATTCTGGAAACCCAGCGGTGTGGCTGTCTGGTGGGCTTCACAGTGCGTCAGACAATTCAAGACGTCCACGTGGACGATTTCAAAATTCCCGCTAAAACGCCAGTGGTGCTCAATTATTGGGCCGTTCATTCCAGCGATGAACTGTACCCTGAGCCTGAGAAGTTCAAACCTGAGAGATTTCTGGATGAACAAGGACATCTGAGGAGAGACGAGACTCTTGTGCCTTTTGGAGCTGGTAGGAGAAGTTTCTTTTATCTGTCTAATTCCCCAGGTATATTCGTTTGTTTGTAGGCAAGCGAATTTGCCTAGGTGAGGCACTGGCTAAGATGGAGTTGACGTTGTTCTTCGTGTCGATGATCCAAAATTTCAAGTTTGAAATCCCGGAAAACGACCCCGAACCCGATTTGGAGCACATTTCGGGAGTGACCATGCAGCCGAAGCCGTTCAGAGTTAAATGCACGCCGCGTACCGCGCAGGCTGCGTGATATACTGGAAATTTTGCCAGTGAAAACAATTTATCATTTATCAATTCTGTTTTGACTGTCTTGTTGATGTTTATCCAATACAATGTACAATAAATGATTCTGTTTTGCACTTTGCTCTTGCTCCCTGTATTCAAAATAAGGTTAGTAAATGCTTGGAATTAAAAGATTCGAAATGGGCAATAATGATCACATAAACATTGCTTCTCTCAGCTGTAAATTTTTTCATGTCTTGCACGGTTTAAGACACAAAAGCAGACATTATTTCATTATTTTATTCGATCAGCTTGTGAAAGGAGAACTCAACTACTTCACAATGACATACAAATGATCCCAAAAGAAGTTTTTGCTGGAGCTGCGTGGGTCAGGCTTATTGATCAACTCCAAGGTCATTCCATAGGCTCCGTGCACATCTGCCTTGCACACCACGCTGTAGACCCCATACGGATTTTTTGTGTACTTTATGCTGATCTTCACGTTGGCATGCTTATATCTGTCTTTGCTTTGGAAAGCCAGCTCAAGCCGCTTGTACTTTTCTGTATGACACTCTGGGTGCGTTGTGTATATCCGTGTCACTTCGTTTGGAGCTAGAATTCTGACTATAAAAGTAGAGCAAAAAGTCTGAACTCTTTTAAGAGTCAGTGTCTGAGACGATTTGTCTTCAGTTTTTGACGATTTTTTAACAATTACACTAATACTGGTTTTGGACCCTGAAATGTGTATATGTATAGGATTCAACTGACCAAGAGTTTTCGGCAGTATGCCAAACAGGTCATTGCCACGCCAGCAGGAGCGCGACACTAACCCAACTGTGACGTCATGGTTTCTTTTGTTGGTGAACTTGAATTTGACATACTTGTTGAATGGAGCCATGCTGGTCAGTGCGCACTGCACTAGCATAATCAAACATAGCGCTAATTTGTAGATCATCTAGAAGCACCTGATATACTGTATATTTAAATCGGCAATAATAATAAGAAAAAAATAGAAAGTTCGGAATGATTTTGTGCAGGTGTGTCAAAAAACAACGCAGAAGATTTTACACTGCGGCAACAGCAAATCTCCTCAACCGATTTGAATGAATCTTTTTTAATGAAGGATAAATAAATTCTTGACAGAATGGTGGAATTTTCATTAAGATACTCCTTGGTTCCTGAAATATTTGCCCTCAAAATTAAATCAGAAGTCTTGGTAATGAACAAAAGCGATTCCATGCACTTTATAATAAAACAGATTCCTACAGCTAAGGGCTAACGCAAGGAAGCTTTACTGGTGACACACGCTCGGTTAATTCACTAGTAAAGTCTCATTAGCACCAACAGCAGGAATTTCTTTTATTGAACTGCAGCGGATCGCTCTTGTTCATTGCCAAAATCTTTTTGACTTTGAGGGCAAATATCTCAGGAACTAAGCAGAGTATCTTAATAAAGAATCACCAATCTTTCAGCAATCTATCTATATTTCATTTTAAAAAGTTTGATTCAAACCGGTTGAGATTTACGGTTGCCACACACAGTAAAAAAATCTGCTGGGTTCATTTTTGGCACGCCCTGTATAAACTGTGCGTACGTACGTTACGTTGTATTGTATATGGATTCCGCCAGCAAACTAAACAACCGCAACCACTGTCGAGTACTGTGCGTTCTGTTCTGTCCTTTAAATAGCATGCGTTTTGATTAGCAATCCAAATGACTGGTCTGAATTCAAATCGGCACCACACTGGTGAAGCTGGAAAGCAATGCTCACTACACTTGTCTGGGTGATATGTAAGCGATTATAACTAAACCCAAATACAGTACAACACAGTTGGGGGCAATTTAAGGATTTAATCGAAGCACGATTTTCGGAGAAATATCCAAGCAATTTTTGGGGTTGAGAAAATCCTATTTTGAGTTTCAAAGTATAAAGTGTTCAGGGCGCCAAGAAGCATACTGCTGGCTGGGTTTCAAAATAGGGTCGTAAAATCCAAGAGCATAGAAATAAGAACAACTTTTAGAAAAGCTTTTCAAAGTCATAATTTGCCTTGCAACTTAAGCATTATGGCCGACCGTGCAGATCTCTTTAGCGTACCTATTAGAAGGGTGTCGACTTGAAAAGCCAGAGCAAATGTAAATATAAGTATTTTTTCATATCTCACTAACGAATAAACTCAATTTCTTCAGCTATAATATTATGCAAAGTTTGTGCTGAACAATCTAGTCTAAGACCGGATTTTGCTGAAATTCATCAGAACCTTGGTAGTAGCAAGAATGTATAAGGGAAGAATGTTCCACTGCGCGGCCGGCCGCTTGCAGCAGCGTGGCCATGCGCTGCAATAAAATTTCGGGAGGGCGACCGAACTTCGGTCACCCTCCCGAAAAACTCTTTGGCGCTGTATTGCAAGCGAACCCGATTTTGGCCGCTCGCGAGAGTCTTTAAGAAATTAAGAGTCAGTCTCTGAACTGATCGAGTTTTGGCCCTTTGCCTTATTCAGACCCAAAATTGAAACTTTGGCCTAGAGAGCTGTAAGTTGGTACACTAATACATATCGATGGGTTATGTAACCACCGCAAAGGATTTCCCGATTCGACGCTCCACGCTCGAGATACAGCCGTCTGAAAATCGGCTCGCTTAACTATGGGGCAAAAATTTCGAACTTGAATTTCTTTCCTGCTAAAAACAGTTGGGACCTAGAATTTGGGGATTTTACGTAACTTTTAGAGTACTTTAAGAATTTTTGGTCGGTTTTCGATTTTGACGAAAAAAATTTTTTTCGACCCCCTTCCCGCCCCCTAGCTCGTCTGGAACCCCCCCTATATGGGTTTTTTTATTTCAGATTATTGTAGCGCCATTTGTTGGCTACAGATCGGTGCCAAGCACGATAGCCCGCGACCCGGGGTTTTGGAGTAAATTGACTTCAAATGGCTGAAATCGCATTTTTTTTCCAGTTTTACTATGGGACAAAATTTCGAACTTGAATTTCTTTCCTGCTAAAAACAGTTGGGACCTAGAATTTGGGGATTTTACGTAATTTTAAGAGTACTTTAAGAATTTTTGGTCGGTTTTCGATTTTGACGAAAAAAATTTTTTTCGACCCCCTTCCCGTCCCCCTAGCTCGTCTGGAACCCCCCGTATGTGGTTTTTTTATTCCAGATTACTGTAACGCCATTTGTTAGCTACAGATTGGTGCCAAGCACGATAGCCCACGGCCCGGGGTTTTGGAGTAAATTGACTCCAAATGGCTGAAAATCGCATTTTTTTTCCAGTTTTACTATTGGTCAAAATTTCGAACTTGAATTTCTTTCCTGCTAAAAACAGTTGGGACCTAGAATTTGGGGATTTTACGTAACTTTTAGAGTACTTTAAGAATTTTTGGTCGGTTTTCGATTATGACGAAAAAATATTTTTTCGACCCCCTTCCCGCCCCCCTAGCTCGTCTGGAGCCCCCCCCCTATGTGGGTAATTTTATTTCAGATTATTGTAGCGCCATTTGTTAGCTACAGATTGGTGCCAAGCACGATAGCCCACGGCCCGGGGTTTTGGAGTAAATTGACTTCAAATGGCTGAAAATCGCAAATTTTGTCCCATAGTAAAACTGGAAAAAATCTGATTTTCAGCCATTTGAAGTCAATTTACTCCAAAACCCCGGGTCGCGGGCTATCGTGCTTGGCACCAATCTGTAGCTAACAAATGGCGCTACAATAATCTGAAATAAAAAAACCCACATATGGGGGGTTCCAGACGAGCTAGGGGGGCGGGAAGGGGGTGGAAAAAAATTTTTTTCCTCAAAATCGAAAACCGACCCAAAATTCTTAAAGTACTCTAAAAGTTACGTAAAACCCCCAAATTCTAGGTCCCAACTGTTATTAGAAGGAAAGAAATTCAAGTTCGAAATTTTGTTCCACAGTAAAACTGGAAAAAAATGCGATTTTCAGCCATTTCAAGTCAATTTACTCCAAAACCCCGGGCCGTGGGCTATCGTGCTTGGCACCGATCTGTGGCCAACAAATGGCGCTACAATAATCTGAAATAAAAAAACCCATATAGGGGGGGTTCCAGACGAGCTAGGGGGGCGGGAAGGGGGTCGAAAAATTTTTTTTTCGTCAAAATCGAAAACCGACCAAAAATTCTTAAAGTACTCCAAAAGTTACGTAAAATCTCCAAATTCTAGGTCCCAACTGGTTTTAGCAGGAAAGAAATTCAAGTTCGAAATTTTTGTCCCATAGTTAAGCGAGCCGATTTTCAGACGGCTGTATCTCGAGCGTGGAGCGTCGAATCGGGAAATCCTTTGCGGTGGTTACATAACCTATCGATATGTATTAGTGTACCAACTTACAGCTCTCTAGGCCAAAGTTTCAATTTTGGGTCTGAATACTAAAACTCGATTGGTCCAGAGACTGACTCTTAAGCAGAGTTCTCTCCGGAATAATCAGCTGATATCCGGCGGAACAACGGATAGAAACATGTATTTAACATATTAGATCCACTAGTATATTCTGGCATGCGTTACTCACTCATGACAAAACTAACGCATAAAACACACACATACGCAGCCAAAATTTTGTGCATTTTCCTTGCTTGCTTCTTTTCTACTCTGATTGACTTTACAAGCATGTAACTCAGATCTAAAAATCAGAAAAGGCTATACGTAGCTTTCAACTGATTAAGTGGAACCTTTTCAATAATAATGATTTGCGTCCATTCATTTACTCCGAGGAAAAGAAATCGCTGTTGGAGTATGTCGAAAAAGACGATACAGACGAGTCTGTGTGTTATGCAAACTTTCAATTGTATAGAAAGAAGCCAGGGATGAGGGGGAAACGGCGTTAAGAAAGGAGGACGCCTACCGCTCAAATCGTGCGATACATTTTCTTTGCAGGCGCAAGAAAAACCATGTATTTTTAGAAGAAACTCGTTTTAGGAGGGACGATCCCTAGTGGCTGAGTAACAAACAAAATGAAATGTTATTATTGTATATTTCCCTCAATTTGTTTTGGCTTTCTTGTTTAATCTTCGCTCTCAGTAATCGTGATACGACAATGAGCGGCCACGAGCGGCCAAAATCGGGTTCGCTTGCAATACGGCGCCTAAGAGTTTTTCGGGAGGGTGACCGATCGGTCACCCTCCCGAAATTTTATTGCAGCGCATGGCCACGCTCTGCCAGCGGCCGGCCGTGCAGTGGAACATTCTTCCCTTATACATTCTTGGTAGTAGGTATGGGCGACCATTTTTAATAATTCGCGCTACGACCACGAAAATATGCTGAAAGGGCCGATAGCATGACCGCATAGGACAATTCAGGCAAAAAACCGCATTCGATTTCATTAATAATTAGAAAAATGCGATTTAATGACAGCCGCCCGCGAAGGACTTTTCTATGGCGCACTTGGTACCATTTTTATTATGGGCAATATATTTGAATAACTCGATAACTTGAATAATACAAGAAAAAGTTTATGCTAAAACGGCGATAGCATGACCGGATGCGATAAATTGCGCAAAAAACCGCACTTGATTTCATGAAGAATTAGAGAAATTCGTGTTAAAAACAGTTTTTGTGTGAGCCGCGCAGTTTAGTAATTAGCATTTGGTCGCACGTTTGAACTGGGACTGATTTTCTGTGGCGCGATTTACGAAGATGCGACCCACTTGATTGTTTAAAATCTACTAGAAGGCCGTGAATATCCGTAACACAGCTGAATTGATGCGAAAAAGTATGATTGCAAGCGTTGCACAAAATAAAATACTGAAATGGGAAAAATTTAGGGTTACAGAAACTTCAACACCGTTTGTGGGGTTAACGACAAAGAGCAGAGAGCCAATTCTTGTATCATTCGAAAGCCTGAAGTCTACTGCACTCAGAACCGATTGAAACCCTTTCGCCAAATTCATTGTTTTATCACAACAATCAGGAACACGAAAAAAGTCCACGAAAAAGCCGATTTTCAGTAGTTAAGAAAGAATCCAATTTGTGGGGACCGACCGCGTCAAACTGCGTTAAGAAAAAGAGTGGTGCTATATAGGTAACAAGTTACGCTGATTTCAAATCCGATTGAAACCAATTTAAATAAACTCTCCTTTCAACAGAAAATGGACGTTGAAAAACGAGGAATTCAGTTTTTGAGAAAAAATGCCCTTTACGGCTGAATTATGGTTCAAAATGCATCTTATTCGATAGCTCGTACTCTGTTTCATATAAGTACATCACTTCCTACCATCAATAACTGAACATAAAGAAGAATTTGCGCTTGAAGTTGCGAAAACCGTTTTCGGACCATATTTTGCCCGTATTTTTGTATTTTCTAAACGGCGCAGCCGGACGAAGCGTGCCCATCCCTATTGGTAGTCTGAACTCTGTTGCACATCATCTGATTTGTATCTCTGTTGGTAGAGCTCTCTCTAGGTCTAGGTCTAGCTCTAGATCGAGCTCTAATTCGAATAAAATGCATAGTACCTTCTAATCGCATTAAAAACAGCAAAACAGAGTGTGCGCGCTACGTATTTGTAAGCTTGAGCGGATCCGGTTGTTCATGCGTCATACCTTTTAAAGGCAGAGTTAGATGAAAAGCTGTTTAGGCCGAACGGAACTGTTCTAATGAAGTTCTAATGCGTTACAAACAGGAAACAGATAGATGTGGCCATTTATAACGGCTTATTTAGGTCTAGAGTGACTAGGAAGAGGCTGTTTGGAGACTAAGAGAATGAAGCTATTCTTGCTCCTCGCACTGTATTGCACTATCTGCTGTGCTAGAGTGATAAGTACATAATAGGGTATAGATTCTTGTTCAAAGTGATTTTATATTTATACTTCAGAGGAAAACCAATGCGGAACAGTGGGGCAAGTGCTGCGAAACCCATCGACCCTGGCCGGACCTTCCTGTCGTAACTACTACAGGCTGCTGGCCATCTATATCAGCGACATTTTGCAACCGACCCCAAGAACCAGAAACCCGTCTTTGCATTACAGTACTGTTATTTTACTACTGGATAGAAAAACAAAAATCAGTAATACTAGTGGTAATTTACTAGTAGTAAAATAATAGTAAAAAGTAAAATTAAGAGTACATAGTGTTGTTACAATACCAAAATTTCTGTTTGACTATGACTATGACTACTGCTGGTTTGAGTACAATACCCAAGTAGTCAAATTTGACTATATTGTAGTCAAACCATTTGACTATGAATAGACCTAGTTCGTAGTGACTTGACTACTAACTACAAACTAAAAGACTACTAACTACCTGACTTTTTGGGGAAAATGAGACTACAAATTAACTCTAACTACGAACTAAATCCGCTGACTACAAATTGACCAACTAGGTACATATTTTTTTCCCCGAGTTTATAGTCTCAAATCTTGAAATCTGCACGGTTGTTAACAGTTATTTTATAACAGTCAAAGTGAAAATTTTACAAAAATTGCGAAAATTTTCCATTAGGCACAGAAATTACAAACATTACTTAGCATCTTAGTTCATTGATCATCAAATTTACTTTATTAGTTGTACTGTAATTATATGTGCATACATAAATGACAACTATTAGCATCCAATGATTAAGGCTAGATTGTCCACCACTATATGTACATGTAACAGAGGGAGGTCTACTCCTCACGAAAGAGCCAGGCCCTTCAATCGGGGACCCGACACGATTCCTTCTGGCAAGAAGTTTTTTCAGCAAATTTTTTCAATTTTTTAGAACTTCAAACTCGAAAATTTCCAAAATCGCCTGTAAAAATATATGCATTTTTAGCTGTATTTGAGCCCAAATTAGCGATTTTTTGCGATTTTTTAGTGCTTTTTAGAACCAAAAACCACCTCCCCATAAACCGATGTCGTCATTTTTGCACGGCCCCCAGGGACTACAAATTGACTACTAACCACTAACTACAAGCTCGGATCGCTGGCTGAATTGACTAACTAACCAGAATACTACAAACTAAAATTTGGTTGGGAACTATTATGAAACAAGAAATTGGAGGTTTTCCTGCGCATCAAAATTCTCTGCATGATTGTACGAGTCTGAATGACGGTGAATACAGTATCCGTGCTTGTCAGATCGTTAATTAATGAAACGCGGACCCCAAAAATAGGGAGATCACTACTTGCGCCGATTAGTGTTTTGAGTTTGTACGTTTTTGGCCATTTTTTTGTTCCAATAGGGCCACCGTCCTTGGGCTTGTGCCAATATTGTTATGTTTATGCTTAATCGATAGCTAATCGTCAAAGCTACCCATATGCCCGTGGGCAGACATATCTGTCGGAGGACTGGAATGCTACGATTGTTTTAGTAAGTGGGGGTTCCGGGGGAAATCGGCCGATAATCGATGAAGTAGGGCGATATGACGAGCGCGTAATCTGAGATAGCATGCAGTAATTGGTTGTGGATGTGCTGGTGCATAAAACAATAATGTACAAGTCAAAAGTAGTTGTTTGATACCGAATTTGGTCATATTTGTTAAAGATTTACAATTTGGGTGCGCACGTTTTACAGGATTTGTTCGAGACCAAAAAAACACGTATCTAAGGTAAAGCTGAATATAGCATGCAGTAATTAGATGTTGATATCTAAAATAATAATCAGGAGATCGTCAGGAGTCGTTTGATACCACATTCAAAATTCTGTGTTCAAAATTTGAAATTCGAGTGATCTCCCTAACGGAGAACGATCGCAAATTGCTGTCTCCCTGAAGCCATTCCAAAATGCGGACTAGAATAGGAGTAAATCGATTCCCGCCATCTGCTATCCGTTTTAAATTTTCATAATAGGTCTAACTATGATGAGCACTGGTTTGACTACTTTTAGAAACAGAGCCAAATTGACATTTTCAGCGATTTATCATGTTTCAGTCACCAAACGTCAGCCAGAAACTTGTGACTAATTCAATAATTTCGTTTATCCTGAAAAAAAGCAGTAATTAACCCGCTAAAAAGTATCACAGAATCGTTTTTTTCTCTTCAAAATTTTCATTGTAAAACAAAACAACATGCTGGGTAAAATGCGCCGTAAAACAGAATAAAACGCCGATTGTGTGTGAAGCCAAGAAAATTTTTGATGTTTCTCTAACTAAAACGTGTATTCTACTGTATGCCCTAATTTTAAACTGATTTGGTGGAACTGTAGAACTTGCATCAAGCAGAGATTCACTGACTGACCCTTCCCTTCATTGTTTCACAATTTTAGAGAACACTTTGTTCGATGTTCTGTAGTGCTTAAAAATGTTTCAAGTTTGTAATATACAGGGTGTGCCAAAAAAAACAACCCAGCAGATTTTTCGCTGTAGCAACCGCAAATCTCAACGGATTTCAATGAATCCTTCTTTAAATGAAAGATAAATAAATTCTTGAAAGATTGATGTAACGCTTATTAATGTACTCTGCTTACTTCCTGAGATATTTGTCCTCAAAGTCAAAACAGAGATTTTGGCAGTGAACAAGAGGGATTTTTGATTAATGCGCTGCACTTCATAATAAAACGGATTCCTGCTACTGCGGAGGGCTAATGGAGGCTTTACTGGTGACACATAAACTCGGTTCACTTCAACAGTAAAGTGTCATTAGCCCCAGCAGTAGGAATCTGCTTTATTATGAAGTGCACCAGAATCGCTCTTGTTCTTCGCCAAAATCTGCTTCGACTTTGAAGGCAAATATCTCAAGAACTAAGCAGTGGATCTCAATAAAAAGTGCACCAATCTTTGAAAAATTTATCAATCTTGTCGTGTGAGTGTGTGTACATACATCGTATGTACGTATAATTGTGCGCATGCGTTTCAGGTGTGATTCTGGTATTTGCATACAGTGGTGTTTTATAGAGCTGTCACCCCGCGCTAGAATTAGGTGTCAGCTCAGACTGTAAGGCCGTAACGGGCGAGCTGCCCTGATAAGCCATTCTGCCTACTTGTCCGTGCTGCTTGCTGTCTACTAGCCTTGATATTTGTTACCGTGCGGATATCTAATTAAACCGCATTTGCTGCTCAGCCACTACACTCGGATATCTGTGCCGCGCCTACACCACTCGCACCATAACACTGGCAGACGATCGGTGAGGATTCGATTCAGTGTGGCCGCCAGCACTCAGACGTCTGAATCACTCAACAACGGCGCTCAATTTAAACTCACCAACCGTGTCAGAAGAACAGGAGTGCTATTGAAGAATAGTACTTCCTGCCACCTCCTACTCTTCGCCAACTCTCAGACGTCACCTTCCGGCAATCAGGAAAGCTATCGAAGGGTAGTTTTTCCTGTCACCTGCTACTGTGTTTGAAACAGAAGTACCAATGGCTGATGACGAGCACCCGCATCCAAACCAAGCCCTGGGTCGTTGGACAATTGCAGAGGTACCTCCATTCTGGCCGCTGGGCAGTCCAGAACCACGTTCATGGGATGACTTCATCTCTGAGATGGAGCTCTGGATCGACAGTCAAGAAGCCAGAGCCGGTGTAGCCATGACAGACAACCAGCGCAATTTGGCCATCACTAGCCGGCTAGGACCTGATGCGTTCAACCGTTTCCGAAACAGCACCGCGTTGGACAGAGCCACCACGCCACATCAGCAGTACAAAGAAGCACTCAACCAGCTGTTCAAGGTCAAACCATCGACAGTTCGGGCCTATAAAGATTTTACATCCATCACACTACTCCCGGGAGAAACGGCCAATGAACTGTTGTGTCGCCTCAGAAAAGCTGCTAAGGAGTGTGAGCTGGAAAACAAGACCATCGACTACTTCATCGCGCTGCAGATGGTGTGTGCAATCGGCAATGTCTACCAGCTGGTTCAGGAACAGCTACTCAGCCGTGCAGAACCCAACCTGGAGGAATTCTCCAACGTACTACACGCTGCTGAGACTGCTAGGGCAGATCAGACAGCCATTGCGGAAACATCAACCACCCTCCAAGTTTCCCGGTCCTCTATTTCTGCTATTCACAAGTCAGCTAGAAGCAAGCAACCTCTCAAGAAGAACAAGGGACAGCAACAGTCACCGCAGCAATCGCGCAGTCAACCTCAGAAGTCCAACGCCAAGTGTGGATACTGTGGCTATAATCTGCATACATCGCGGAAGCAGTGCCCAGCCCGTGATCAGACATGCAACTTCTGTGGTATCAAAGGACATTTCCAGACCGTGTGCCGTCAGAGGACCCGTCAGGGGAATGTTTCAACCAAATCAGTGGGGTCAGTATCAATCGGCGCAGTGAAGCAGGCCTTCCAGATAACGGTGCAACTTCAACCACCACAACAACCTGCTCAACTGCTCACCTGTGCTGTGGACAGCCAAGCCGACATATCTGGTATTCCAGAACTGCTGGTACACCAGATCTTCCCCGGCATCCAGACAACACCTACTGATTGCAGATTGCGCAACTTCGATTGCAGCAGAATCAATGCCACGGATGTTCTGAGGACGTTTCCGTGCACAGTCAGCTACTCGGGCCGCTCAGCTCAAGCTCTCTTCTATGTGCTCCCACCCCAGTGTTCTCCTGTTTTGGGCAAGGACTGCATTCAAGCACTGGATCTACAACTCTCTGGTGGATCTCTTTCCGTCAAGACACTACAGGGTCAGCCAGCAGGGACACATCGACCACTCTCATGTTCAGTCTCTACTGTACAAGACTACAATGAAGTGATCACTCAGCAGTACCCTGCACTTCTCAGTCCAGAGATGGGACTCATCCCCGACCTTGTGCATCGCATAGAGTTGGAGCCAGACTTCCAGCCATATGAGTCCAAACTTAGGTCGATTCCACTCTATCGCTATGACGGAGCGCTCAAAGCCATCCAGGAGTTGGCAGATTTGGGAATCTGGACCAAGGTGGATCGAGCAACAGTGGTCAATCCTCTGGTTGCAGCTGACAAACCAGATGGCTCAGTTCGTGTAACCACTGACTTCACACGTCTCAACTGTTACGTGAACCCGGTTCGATTTCCACTACCTAACATCAGGGACGTGCACCAGCGCCTTTCCAAGTCAAAAGTCTTCACTACCTTGGACCTCGTCAAGTTCTACCACAACATTGCTCTGCATGAGGACAGCAAATCACTCACTGCTACAATCACACCACTGGGTTTGTTCCAGTACAACCGTCTACCCATGGGATTGTGTGATGCAGGTGCTGCTGCCCAGAAGTTCATCTTTGAGCTACTGCAGGACATTCAAGGATGCATCCCCTACGTAGATGACATCATTGTGCATGCTCCTGACCAGGCAACGCATGACCAGACTCTTCACCGTGTTTTGGAGAAGTTACATGATGCTAACCTCCGCCTCAACGTGAAGAAGTGCAAGTTTGCTCAGTCTGAGGTCAAGTTCCTGGGTCGAGTGGTATCGTTTGGTTGCATCAGACCAGCCAAAGAGAATTTGCAGCCCATCCTCAACTTTCCTGTGCCAACAAACAAGAAGGAAGTTCAGTGTTTCCTCGGTATGCTCAACTACCAGTCTGAGTATATCCCTGAGCTACATCAGCTGGCAGAACCGCTCAGAGCTCTCACACGCAAGGCACCAAGCAAGTCTGGCAAGATCCCAAGAAACTATGTCGAGTTTCTCTGGGGTCCTCAACAGCAAAAAGCCTTTGATGCACTCAAAGCAGCTGTGTCAGCAGATCTTCAACTGGCTCTGTTCGATCCCAACAGACCAACGATCCTGACAACTGACGCCAGCGACTGTGGAATCGGTGCCACGCTCAGTCAAATCCAACCCAATGGGAAGGAGCGACCAGTGGCTTATGGTAGTCACACACTCGACGAACGCCAGAGGAATTACTCAGCCAGTGAACGAGAAGCTCTCGCCGCCATGTTCTTTGCTGAGTACTGGGAAAAATTCCTCCTGGGCCGTCACTTCACTCTCAGGACTGATCACCAGGCACTCACTTCGCTGCTCAAGCAACGTGGCAAGGGCCGTCAAAGCGCTAAGTTCGAGCGTTGGTTCGAACGCTTAAGCGTGTTCAACTTCTCAGTTAAACACATGCCTGGCAAGTCCAACATTGTCGCAGATGCTCTCAGTCGCATCCCTGAGAAGCATGTCAATTCTGCACATGATGGTGTGCAGGATCCCTTCATTCGCGCTCTTCATGCTGTGGCCGAGACTCCCAAAAGCCCAACTTGGAAATGCCTCCAGCAAGCTACTGCAAGGGATCCATTGCTTCAGCTGGTCACCCAGCACCTCAAGCAAAGCACTCCCAAGTCTCACCTTCCTAAGTCTCTGCACTCCTACAAGTCAGTGTGGGAATCGCTCACTGTGGAAGATGGCTGCATCTCTCGCGAAGGCCGGGTCATACTACCCCAGACACTGTGGCGCCAAGTTCTTCAGCTTGCACACAAGGGACACCCGGGCATCGATCGCATGAAACGCCTGCTTCGCATCAGCTACTGGTGGCCTGGCATGGACTCTCATGTGACGCACACTGTCAAATCCTGCCAGCCATGCGAGCAGAGCTCCAAGTCAACGCCAAGGACCAAGGTTCCAGTCCAGGAGCGGCCAAGACCCACTACACCTTGGACTGAATTGGCTATCGACATTACGGGTCGATTTGCCAATGCTCCTGATGGTCGCGGCTACTGTGTAGTGCTCATCGACTACATGTCAAGTTTTCCAGAAGTGCTATGGACTGAGGACACCAGCAGTACTACAATCATTAACTGGCTCACTGAACTCTTTGCCAGATACGGTCATCCTGCGCAGATTCTCAGTGACAATGGTCCCCAGTTCACCAGCCATGCATTTGTCAACTTCTTGACCAGCAGAGGCATTCGGCACATGCGCATCACTCCCTACAGTCCAAAACGCAATGGATTGGTTGAGAGGTTCAACGGCACTCTCAAAGGCGTTATCGAAACGCTACCTCCCAGTCCAAATCGTCACATTTGGGATGCTGCCGTGCTCGACTTTCTTGCCACCTATCGTTCCACACCTTCTACTCAGAGCAAGAGCCCTGCTGAGTTGATGTTTGGCAGACAAGCACGATTACCGTTCCAGTTTGCTCAGCCGATTGCCAAGCCAGAGCCTACTGCTGCAAGCACACAACCCAACCCAGTGCACACTTTCCAAGTGGATCGCCGCCTCATTGGCAGAATTCATTTTCCTGGTCCATTTCGGAGGGGGGAGAAGGTTCGTGTGAAGAAGCCGGCAGTCCAAGTTCGCAAGGGTCAATCGCCATACACTCAACCACTGACTATCGTGAAAGTATTGGGCTACTGGACGTACAGGCTTGAGGATGGACAAGTTGTCAACGCCAGACGCTGTAAACGACATTACAACACCCCTCTTGCCTCTGATGATGAGCAACAACAACAACAATACGCAAACCGTCAAGCTGGTCGGGCTGAAGTAGGACAAGGTCCGCATACGCCTCAGCAGCAAGCACCGCCTAACCAGTCGCCAGCGCATTCAGGAACACCATTCTTCACACCTCCGCAGCAGCAACGCTACAACCTACGCGACCGGCGGAAGATTCAAGCTCCCAAACGCCTGATCTTTGATAAATGACTGCTGCCATTGTTTTGTAACTTATTGTACCGCCGGCTCATCACTCTTCTCTCTCTCTATGGAAGAGGGGGGTGGTGTCGTGTGAGTGTGTGTACATACATCGTATGTACGTATAATTGTGCGCATGCGTTTCAGGTGTGATTCTGGTATTTGCATACAGTGGTGTTTTATAGAGCTGTCACCCCGCGCTAGAATTAGGTGTCAGCTCAGACTGTAAGGCCGTAACGGGCGAGCTGCCCTGATAAGCCATTCTGCCTACTTGTCCGTGCTGCTTGCTGTCTACTAGCCTTGATACTTGTTACCGTGCGGATATCTAATTAAACCGCATTTGCTGCTCAGCCACTACACTCGGATATCTGTGCCGCGCCTACACCACTCGCACCATAACATCAATTCCCCTAACACATAAATCAAAAAAAAATAAAAAAAAAAACAAAAAATAAAAAAAATAAAAAAAAAAAAAAAAAAAAAAAAAAAAAAATAATTATAAAAATATAAAAAAATATAAAAAAAAAAAAAAAAAAAAAAAAAAAAAAAATAATAAAAAAAAAAAAAAAAAAAAAAAAAAAAAAAAAATAATAAAATAATATTAAAATAAAATACATATACATATCTTATTCTATTAAAATATAATACTGTTTTATATATTATATAACTTTATTTTTTTTCTTTCTCCCGCCCCCGCCCCCCCCCCCCCCCCCGGGGGGCAAGTTTCTTAAAGAGTTGGTCGTCGGCACAGAGCCCAACCCAGACCACCGAAAGCTGGTGACAGCGAGTAGGTAAATGGGGACCGACTGGAGCTGCCTAAGCACCTAAAGCTACAATAGCAACCACGCAGGTGTTGGGACATATGGAACGGGAACAGCTACCACTGAGACCCGACCAGACTGACACCGAACATGTGTTTAGGCTAGTAGTGGAGGCAGCGAAGGAAGGGCAGGATGTGGGTGTGGTCCCGCCCGCAGTGTGGCCTAACGCAGGGGCTACCACGGCCCCTCCCGGACAATCCAATCCATCCAACTTACGGACAAAGTTCGTTTTTTTATGGAAACTCTAAAGTGCACTGTACGTAAAGCTAAAGCTAACGTCAGTTTAAAAGCTTTAAAAGTGTAAACAGCCTTCTTATCTAAGAGTGGCACTTTTGCTCTTTCGTTATGCCCCTTAGAAGACGCATAAACTTTCAAGCTTTCAAACTTGTACTGTTTAGCCTAGTTTCCTGCCTTAGTGCCTCAGAACTTCGCACTAACTATGTTTTGAACACAGAAAATTGTTTGAAAGCAACTTTCAACTACTCCTCTCAACACAATTCAACCATACAATACTCCTTCCCTCACCACAGTTATTCCTGTTTGGCTCTGACCATTTTCGTGCAGGGAGACTCTCGTGTTCGTCTGTCTGTTAACTTCAGCACTGGACTGGAAGTTGGAAGAGGCTTGGCAGTCTTTTTTGATGGAAATACGCAGTGCGACAAGCTGTAAGAGTTTTCATCACCCTATGAACGTAATGCAGCAACATATTTTAGCTTAGATCATTTTAACTCATCCAGAAGCCTAAATCGAACCATAAACAGCACTCGCGATGCTTTGTTTGCTTTGTTTTATGGTGTCCACCCAGTCTCTACACGTTATTCCGCCGTCTTGATGCCTGAATTCATGGTCAGTGCAGTTGTGGAGGCCGTGCCAGGTGAGTTTTTCGACTTTTCCATCCTTCATTTCTTAGATCAGTTTAATCATACATGTAACAGGTCCCGGCCGACACGGGGAAAGGAGGAGGGGCTCCAGAATTTTAAAAAGCTCGGAAACGCCTGGAAATGCGTTTTTAGCACGATTTTCTCAGTAAGGAGGCTAAAACTCGCTATAGAGCTAAAAACAAACAAAAAATTTACGTCTTCGCTGAAACACCAAGTATTGAATAGTCGGTCGGTCGGTCGGTCGGTCGGTCGGTCGGTCGGTCGGTCGGTCGGTCGGTCGGTCGGTCGGTCGGTCGGTCGGTCGGTCGGTCGGTCGGTCGGTCGGTCGGTCGGTCGGTCGGTCGGTCGGTCGGTCGGTCGGTCGGTCGGTCGGTCGGTCGGTCGGTCGGTCGGTTGGTCGGTCGGTCGGTCGGTCGGTCGGTCGGTCGGTCGGTCGGTCGGTCGGTCGGTCGGTCGGTCGGTCGGTCGGTCGGTCGGTCGGTCGGTCGGTCGGTCGGTCGGTCGGTCGGTCGGTCGGTCGGTCGGTCGGTCGGTCGGTCGGTCGGTCGGTCGGTCGGTCGGTCGGTCGGTCGGTCGGTCGGTCGGTCGGTCGGTCGGTCGGTCGGTCGGTCGGTCGGGTATTGGGTAATCGTTCGCACTCTAAAAAATGGAAACAACAAGCCTGTATTGTTTAGCGGAGGCGTGTACATGTGGATCGATGGCCAGAATCACTGCTGAAACAACACTTCTCTCTCCCGGAGTCCTGGAACGTAAACCCTATTGTAACAACCTTAATTGTACCTATCTGATTGAGCTGGACCCTGATTATCAAGTGAAAGTGGGTTTTACATGGATTTATACACAATTAGGAAAGGATGTTGTATATGTTTACGATGGACCTACTGTTTATGACAGATATATAAACAGGTATAATAGAATCGCAATTACTGTACGTAAGCCTATTTATTTATACAACTTTATTTTCAGCTTTTCAGGAGGTCTCACACCAAGCTGCCAAAATTATAATAATAATCTACGAGCAATTAGTAGCACAAACAAGGCCCTCGTTCAATTTGTTACCGATGGTTCCATTGCACACTCTGGTTTTGAAGCAATTGTTATTGCTTATAAAGGTAATATTGTGTTGCATATTTTATAGAGTTCTTTTTTGCATGACATGCCCGCAAAACCTATTTTGGCGTTGGTTTAGTGTGGGCCTACCGTAGAATAGTAGAGTAACAAAGATTTAGGAAATCAATCTATTTGAATCTGCTCTCTGGTCCAAAAACCATGTTGAATACTGTATTTCTAGTTGGTTGTGCTTGTGGTGTTAACAAGGTTCACACTGGTCAGACGGGTGAGCTGAGGTCTCCAGGCTATCCTTATGTGAACAGACATTGTTACGAAGTTACATCCCTCAACTGCCTTTACTATTTTATGGCTCTACCAGACCAAATTGTGCAATTGACCTTTGTGGACGTTTATTTAAATTCTGACAATGTTTTGGTAATTTTTGATGGAAACACCACCAACTCTGCAATTCTGTAAGTCATCAAACTTTATTTTAATAATAACCTTTTTGATGCATGGTATAAGCCTGCCAAGCTGTAATGCCTAACTTTCAGTTTTAATAGTTCGAGCATTCAAATTGAAAGCAACAGAACCACTATCAGCTCAGTAGAACAGCTATCCAACAGAGTGATAAAGAGTTCTGGAAACTTGCTCTTCATCAAGTTCGACTTCACTTATGTCTTTTCTCATTCACTAAATTACAGCCAAAGCTTCTTCAGACTACAGTACAAAAGTATGTAACGGTTTTGCTTTTTTGTCCATTTGGTCCATCTGTCTGTCTGTCCATCCATCCATTCATTCATCTGTCCATCTGTCCATCCACATGTCCTTCTGATCAGGTCTGTCTGTCCACCCAACCATCCCTCCATCTGTCTGTCCATCCATTTGGTCATATCTATCTGTCTGTTTATCTGTCTATCGGTCCATCCATCCGCCTGTCTGTCCATCTGGTCAGGTCCATCTGTCAGCCTGTCCGTTGATGAGTCCATCTGTCCATCCATATGTCCTTCTGATCAGGTCTGTCTGTCCACTCAACCATCACTCCATCTGTCTGTCCATCCATTTGGTCATATCTATCTGTCTGTTTTTCTGTCTATCGGTCCATCCATCCACCTGTCTGTCCATCTCGTCAGGTCCATCTGTCAGCCTGTCCATTGATGAGTCCATCTGTCCATCCATATGTCCTTCAGATCACGTCTGTCTGTCCATCCATTTGGTCATATATATCTGCCTGTTCGTTTGTCTATCGGTCCATCCATCCACCTGTCTGTCCATCTCGTCAGGTCCATCTGTCAGCCTGTCCATTGATGAGTCCATCTGTCCATCCATATGTCCTTCAGATCACGTCTGTCTGTCCATCCATTTGGTCATATATATCTGTCTGTTCGTTTGTCCATCCATCTGGCTGTCTGTCCATCTGGTCAGGTCAATCTGTCCATTGGTGAGGCCATCTGTCAGTCCGTCTGTCCATCCGTTGGTCTGTCCGTACATCCGTGAATAAGGAGGGCGAATGAAGGATGCTATAAAGTTCAGAAAATTGTTTTTAGTGATTCTAAAAGAACCTTCTTATTACCTTTACATTGTGTATGGGTTGCTTGGGCTTGGCATGCTGATTTTGGCATTCATACTACTATTTGTATGGATACAACGCACCCATCGCCAGCGATTGGTTAACCTAATTAGAAGTGTAAATGCAAGAACTATCTCACAGCATTGGTTTACGGATGGCGAACCTTATACAGCTCATGAGATGCAAGCTACGATCGAGAGGTATTAGTTGAAGTAGAAAAAATGTTATAAATTAATCAAACAAAAATTGACCATGCTTCACTTCCAGAAGTTCTGATGTATGGGAGATTCCTTTTGACAGCATGCAGATCTTATATGAACACTCGCTTAGCTCAGGAGCATTCGGCTGCGTCTACAAAGCCATTCCCAAAGGAAAACTGCCCATTTGTGAGATCCACAAAGGCGATTTATCTCTAAGAAATGCAATTCATTGCAATAGAGGAGAACAAATAGCTGCAGTGAAACTGTTGAACCATAACAACAATATTCATTCAAGAGAATTGTTTCTGATGGAGATTGACAGTATGAAGCAAATTGGCTATTGTTCCTATTTGGTCAATTTGCTAGGCTGCTGCACTCAAGGTGCCACCTATTGTTTTCTGATGGAATACTGTGAATTTGGTAACTTGTTGGGATATGTTTCAAAGTTGGAGAACAAGGACAATTCATATGTAGATGAATTTAATTCATTTGCCTGGCAGATTGCAAGTGGGATGGTGTGTGTTTTAGGCGAAAAACTGACACGATTTTTAAAGAAAGCGTTTTTAGGAATACCTGAGTTCTAAACACTGCATTCATAGAGACCTGGCTGCTCGCAACATTCTCATAGATGGAAACAAGCATGCCAAGGTGGGGGAAAACTACATACAAATGCACCTAATTATACTTTACTACAGTATATCGGAAGTATGTAGCGTGCATACCCAGGGGGTAATAGTGAGTAGGCAGCCTATACCTCTTCCCGGTGGAGGTAAAGAGAAACGAAAATAGTAGAAACCAATAAATTTTTTTACTCAAAAACTGTTAATTTTAGTGTTTAATGTTGAGAAAATTTATTTCTGAGGCCGTACTTTTCAGAATATCTTTTAAAATGCGTTTTTTTAAAGGGTTCTTTTTCATAATTTTCTCGTCCTGGTTCGACGGTGACCGAATTAGGCCTCTTCAAAGTATTATTTTCTGATAATTTTATGTTTACTGATTAAATGCGCTTTTGTCTAAAACATTGAACTGGTTGATCCATTGCTGTACGCTAGTTTCAGATTGGAGATTTCGGTCTAAGTCGCATCACAGAGCAGGAAGTGTATGTGACTCGTCTGTCCAGACTGCCAATAAAATGGATGGCTATAGAATCTCTGAGAGACCATGAATTCAGTACTAAAACAGATGTGTAAGTCACTTGAGCCAATTTACCATATCCAATCTTGAGATTTCTTTTTAGCTGGTCGTTTGGTGTCATTCTGTTTGAACTTTACTCGTATGGAGAAATTCCATATGGCTCTATGGACTCGCACGATGTTTTAGAACATTTACTGGAAGGGCATCGACTTGGCAGGCCTGAGATCTGTCCAGAACAAATGTAAACAAATTTATTCAGTATCAATGTCGTTAATTGCCAGCAGTTTCTTCAGATACGATTTAATGCAAAGATGTTGGACTGAAGACCCTACTCTGCGGCCAGACTTTGCTGAAATTCGTGGGAAACTTGGATCTTACATAGAGCTCTTTGCAGTACCGTCTGATTTCTATTTGTCTGTGGGCAGCTTTCCTGAATAAAATGCATTACGTATGTGTTCTTGTTTATTATCAGTCAAAGTGTGTGCGGCAAAAGGTAAATAGCTTACAAAAAGCAGTATTGCATTGTATGATCTGTGCATATTTTGAAACCTAGATTATTCTGAAAACCATGCAATTTTTGGAATGAGATTTTGAAAAATCGTTTCAATCTGGCTATACAGTCAGGCACTTTTTGGTACTGGCACCATTTAAGGTGCCGGTAACATCTAGGGTACCGGTACCTAAGGTAGTGGTAGTGGCATCATATATGGTCTCCCGCCTCCCGCATTCAGGGCCTGTGGTGGTATGGTCAGCATATATGGTAACATTACCTTATATGGAACCCGCTACCTTGGCATTGGTGCCTGTATCAGTACCGTATATGGTACCCGCACGTTAGGCACCATATAAGGTGACGTTAAGGCGTCGAATAAAATGCATAGCAACCAACACCAAGAACCAGAAACCCGTTTTTGTATTATAATTTATGTAATATGCTTAGATGTTTCTGTTGTAATAAACTGTATTACAGTTTGTTGTACAAAATCTCTCTAGCCTTCTTTTCTTATAGACAAGCCGGCACAGTTCGCAAAGCCTCCCTTCGGGGGGGGGCAAGTTTCTTAAAGAGTTGGTCATCGCCACAGAGCCCAACCCAAACCACCGAGAGCTGGTGACAGCGAGTAGAATGGGGACCGACTGGAGCTGCCTAAGCACCTAAAGCTACAATTAAACCACACAGGTGTTGGGAACCGGGACAGCTACCACTGAGACCCGAACAGACTGACACCGAAGATGTGTGCTGGCTGGTAGCGAAGGAAGGGCAGGATGAGGGGGTGGCCTAACGCAGGGGCTACCACGGCCCCTGCCGGACAATCCATCCAACTTAGGGACGAAGTTCCTTTTTCTATGGAAACTCTAAAGTGCACTGTACGTAAAGCCTAAAGCTAACGTCAGTTTAAAAGCTTTAAAAGTGTAAACAGCCTTCTTATCTAAGAGTGGCAGTTCTGCTCTTTCGTTATGCCCCTTAGAAGACGCATAAACTTTCAAGCTTTCAAACTTGTACTGTTTAGCCTAGTTTCCAGCCTTAGTGCCTCAGAAACTCGCACTAACTATGTTTTGAACACAGAAAATTGTTTGAAAGCAACTTTCAACTACTCCGCTGAAGATAATTCTATCATACAATACTCCTTCCCTCACAACAGTTATTCCTGTTTGGCTCTGACCGTTTTCGTGTCGGGAGACTCTCGTGTTCGTCTGTCTGTTAACTTCACCACTGGACCGGAAGTTGAAAGAGGCTTGGCTGTCTTTTTTGACGGAAATACCCAGTGCGACCGGATGTAAGAGTTTTTCTCATCCTATGAACGTAATGCAGCAACATATTTTAGCTTACATCATTTTAACTCATCCAGAAGCCTAAACCGAACCATAAACAGCACTCGTGATACTTTGTTTTCTCTCTTTTATGGTGTCCACCCATCCTCTACACTTTATTCCGCCTTCTTGATGCCTGAATTCATGGTCAAAGCAGTTGTGGAGGGCCTGCCAGGTAGGTTTTTCGACTTTTCCGTCCTTCAGTTCTTAAAAAAACAAATAAAAAATGTACGTGTTCGCTGAAACACCAAGTATTGAACATACGGTCGGTCGGTCGGTCGGTCGGTCGGTCGGTCGGTCGGTCGGTCGGTCGGTCGGTCGGTCGGTCGGTCGGTCGGTCGGTCGGTCGGTCGGTCGGTCGGTCGGTCGGTCGGTCGGTCGGTCGGTCGGTCGGTCGGTCGGTCGGTCGGTCGGTCGGTCGGTCGGTCGGTCGGTCGTCTGCGGAAAATAACAAGCCTGTATTGTTTAGCGGAGGCGTGTAAATGTGGATCGGTGGCCAGAATCACTGCTGAAACAACACTGGGCTCTCCAGGATACGAGGAACTTAAACCCTATTGTAACAACCTTAATTGTACCTATCTGATTGAGCTGGACCCTGAATATCAAGTGAAAGTGGTTATTGCATGGATTTATACACAATTAGGAAAGGATGTAGTGTATGTTTACGATGGACCTACTGTTTATGACAGATATATAACTAGGTATAATAGTATAATTACTGTACGTAAGACTATTTATACAACTTTATTTTCAGCTTCTCAGGAGGTCTCAGACCAAGCTGCCAAAAATATAATAATAATCTACAAGCAATTAGCAGCACAAACAAGGCCCTCGTTCAATTTGTTACCGATGGTTCCATTGCACACTTTGGTTTTGAGGCAATTGTTAGCGCTTATAAAGGTAATGCTGCGTTGTATATTTGATAGAGTCCTTTTTTGCATGACATGCACGCAAAACCTATTTTGCCTTTTTATTTAGTGTAGGCCTAGAATAGTAGAGTAAGAAAGATTTTGGAAATCAATTTATTTGAATCTGCTCTCTGATCCAAAAACGAAGCTTAATGCTGTATTTCTAGTTGGTTGTGCTTGTGGTGTTAACAAGGTTCACACCGGTCAGATGGGTGAGCTGAAGTCTCCAGGCTATCCTTATGTGAACAGACATTGTTACCAATCCCTCAACTGCCTTTACTATTTTATGGCTCTGCCAGACCAAATTGTGCAAGTGACCTTTATGGACGTTCATTTAAATTCTGACAATGTTTTGGTAATGTTTGATGGAAACACCACCAACTCTGCAATTCTGTAAGTGATCAAACTCTATTTTAAAAATAACCTTTTTGATGCATGGTATAAGCCTGCCAAACTGCAATGACTAACTTTCAGTTTTAACAGTTCAAGCATTCAAACTGAAAGCAACAGAACCACTATCAGCTCAGTAGAACAGCTGCCCAACAGAGTGATAAAGAGTTCTGGAAACTTGCTCTTCATCAAGTTCGACTTCGTTATGTCTTTTCTCATTCACTAAATTACAGCCAAAGCTTCTTCAGATTACAGTACAAAAGTATGCAACCGTTTTGCTTTTTTGTCCATTTGGTCCATCTGTCTGTCTGTCCATCCATCCATTCTTTTCATCTGTCCATCTGTCAGTCCATCTGTCCATCCATATGTCCGTTTGATCAGGCCTGTCTGTCCACCCAACCATCCCTCCATCTGTTTGTCCATCCATTTGGTCATATCTATCTGTCTGTTTATCTGTCTATCAGTCCATCCATCCGCCTGTCTGTCCATCTGGTCAGGTCCATCTGACTGTCTGTCCATTGATGAGTCCATCTGTCCATCCATATGTCCTTCTGTTCAGGTCTGTCTGTCCACTCAACCATCACTCCATCTGTCTGTCCATCAATTTGGTCATATCTATCTGTCTGTTCGTCTGTCTATCGGTCCATCCATCTGCCTGTCTGTCCATCTGGTCAGGTTCATCTGACTGTCTATCCGTTGATTAGCCCATCTGTCAGTCCATATGTCCTTCTGATCAGGTCTGTTTGTCCACTCAACCATCACTCCATCTGTCTGTCCATCCATGTGGTCATATCTATCTGTCTGTTCGTCTGTCTATCGGTCCATCCATCCGCCTGTTTGTCCATCTGCTCAGGTCCATCTGACTGTCTGTCCGTTGATGAGTCCATCTGTCAGTCCATCTGTCCATCCATATGTCCTTCTGATCAGGTCTGTCTGTCCACTCAACCATCACTCCATCTGTCTGTCCATCCATCTGGTCATATCTATTTGTCTCTTTTTCTGTGTATTGGTCCATCCATCCACCTGTCTGTCCATCTGGTCAGGTCCATCTGTCAGCCTGCCCATTGATGAGTCCATCTGTCCATCCATATGTCCTTCTGATCAGCTCTGTCTGTCCATCCATTTGGTCATATATATCTGTCTGTTCGTTTGTCTATTGGTCAATCCATCTGGCTGTCTGTTCATCTGGTCAGGTCCATCTGTCTGTCTGTCTGTCTGTTGATGGATGAGTCCATCTGTCCATCCGTATGTCCTTCTGATCAGGTCTGTCTGTCCACTCAACCATCACTCCATCTGTCTGTCCATCCATGTGGTCATATCTATCTGTCTGTTTGTCTGTCTATCGGTCCATCCATCCGCCTGTTTGTCCATCTGCTCAGGTCCATCTGACTGTCTGTCCGTTGATGAGTCCATCTGTCAGTCCATCTGCCCATCCATATGTCCTTCTGATCAGGTCTGTCTGTCCACTCAACCATCACTCCATCTGTCTGTCCATCCATCTGGTCATATCTATCTGTCTCTTTTTCTGTCTATCGGTCCATCCATCCACCTGTCTGTCCATCTGGTCAGGTCCATCTGTCAGCCTGTCCGTTGATGAGTCCATCTGTCCATCCATATGTCCTTCTGATCAGCTCTGTCTGTCTATCCATTTGGTCATATATATCTGTCTGTTCGTTTGTCTATTGGTCAATCCATCTGGCTGTCTGTTCATCTGGTCAGGTCCATCTGTCTCTCTGTCTGTCTGTCTGTCTGTTGATGGATGAGTCCATCTGTCCATCCATATGTTGTCCTTCTGATCAGGTCTGTCTGTCCACTCAACCATCACTCCATCTGTCTGTCCATCCATGTGGTCATATCTATCTGTCTGTTCGTCTGTCTATCGGTCCATCCATCCACCTGTTTGTCCATCTGCTCAGGTCCATCTGACTGTCTGTCCGTTGATGAGTCCATCTGTCAGTCCATCTGTCCATCCATATGTCCTTCTGATCAGGTCTGTCTGTCCACTCAACCATCACTCCATCTGTCTGTCCATCCATCTGGTCATATCTATCTGTCTCTTTTTCTGTCCATCGGTCCATCAATCCACCTGTCTGTCCATCTGGTCAGGTCCATCTGTCAGCCTGTTCATTGATGAGTCCATCTGTCCATCCATATGTCCTTCTGATCAGCTCTGTCTGTCCACTCAACCATCACTCCATCTGTCTGTCCATCCATGTGGTCATATCTATCTGTCTGTTCGTCTGTCTATCGGTCCATCCATCCGCCTGTCTGTCCATCTGGTCAGGTCCATCTGACTGTCTATCCGTTGATTAGTCCATCTGTCAGTCCATATGTCCTTCTGATCAGGTCTGTCTGTCCACTCAACCATCACTCCATCTGTCTGTCCATCCATGTGGTCATATCTATCTGTCTGTCTGTTCGTCTGTCTATCGGTCCATCCATCCGCCTGTTTGTCCATCTGCTCAGGTCCATCTGACTGTCTGTTCGTTGATGAGTCCATCTGTCAGTCCATCTGTCCATCCATATGTCCTTCTGATCAGGTCTGTCTGTCCACTCAACCATCACTCCATCTGTCTGTCCATCAATTTGGTCATATCTATCTGTATGTTCATCTGTCTATCGGTCCATCCATCTGCCTGTCTGTCCATCTGGTCAGGTCAGGTCACTCCATTAGTTGAAGTAGAAAAAAATGTTATAAATTAATCAAACAAAAATTGACCATGCTTCACTTCCAGAAGTTCTGATGTATGGGAGATTCCTTTTGACAGCATGCAGATCTTATATGAACACTCGCTTGGCTCAGGAGCATTCGGCTGCGTCTACAAAGCCATTCCCAAAGGAAAACTGCCCATTTGTGAGATCCACAAAGGCGATTTATCTCTAAGAAATGCAATTCATTGCAATAGAGGAGAACAAATAGCTGCAGTGAAACTGTTGAACCATAACAACAATATTCATTCAAGAGAATTGTTTCTGATGGAGATTGACAGTATGAAGCAAATTGGCTATTGTTCCTATTTGGTCAATTTGCTAGGCTGCTGCACTCAAGGTGCCACCTATTGTTTTCTGATGGAATACTGTGAATTTGGTAACTTGTTGGGATATGTTTTAAAGTTGGAGAACAAGGACAATTCATATGTAGATGAATTTAGTTCATTTGCTTGTACTGTTATTTTACTATAGTATAGTAAAACAAAAATTAGTAATACTAGTGGTATTTTACTAGTAGTAAAATAATAGTAAAAAGTAAAATTAAGAGCCAATAGTAAAACAAAAATAAAATTAAATTAACAAAGACCGTCAATAGTAAAATAAAAATTTTACTACTATTTTACTAGTTTTTTGGTGATTTCCAGCCAAATTCTTGATCAATTTTGCAATAAATAATGTGTGGGCGCACTGTTGCCAGACGAATTTCACACATTTTTGTCTCTAAACTTCTTGAGAACCTTGTATCATGATCAAATCTAGCAACTAATTAGCAGCAACATTAATTATTCATAAGATCTTGGCATCATTGATGCAAAATTGCCCATAATGACTAGTAAAATCGTAGTAAAATTGTAGTAAAATTAGTAAAATTAATAGTAAAATAAAAATTAGTAAAATCGGAGCTGCTTAGTAGTAAAATAAAAATAAAAATTAAATTGAAGAGCTGCATTTGTAGTAAATTTAGTAAATAGTAAAATAAAAATCCATTAGTAAAATAACAGTATTTGCTTGGCAGATTGCAAGTGGGATGGTGTGTATTTTAGGCGAAAAAGTGACACGATTTTTAAAGAAAGCGATTTTAGGAATACCTGAGTTCTAAACACTGCATTCATAGAGACCTGGCTGCTCGCAACATTCTCATAGATGGAAACAAGCATGCCAAGGTGGGGAAAACTACATACAAATGCACCTAATTATACTTTACTACAGTATATTTACTACAGTATATTTACTTTACTACAGTATATTTACTTTACTACAGTAGTGTAGGTGGGGAAGGCTACGTAATACTTTACTATATCACAGATATGTAGCGTGCATTGCATACCCAGGGGTAATGGTGAGTAGGCTATACCGCTTCCCGGTGGAGGTAAAGAGAAACAAAAATAGGAGAAACCAACAAAATTTTCTACTCAAAAACTGTTAATTTTATTGTTTAATGTTGAAGAACTTTATTTCTGAGGCAGTACTTTTCAGAATACCTTTTAAAATGCGTTTTTGTAGGGTACTTTTTCATAATTTTCTCACCCTGGTTGGACAGTGACCGTAGGAGGCCTCTTCAAAATAGTGCAACTGATATTTTCTGATAATTTTATGCTTACTGATTAACATGCATTTTGCGAGAAAGTCAACTTAGCTATAAGGGAAGGTGTTTAAGCAACTTTTTTTCGCGGATCCGGCTGGTAGCCAAACATGTTAAAATAGATGTCAAACGAACACCAACGGTGCATGTTCGAACATCAGAGACCCCTAGAACCGGAGCTGTACCCCCTCAAAGTTGGGTCGGTAACCCCTTTTCGGCCGTTTTCTCGACATTTACTCAAACGATCACCATTCACTCGTTTCTCAAGAGTCAGAACAGGCGCGCACATGCTTCGATAGCCCTGACAGTTGCCTTTCAGACTGTGCACACAGCGCTTCCGGATCGTACCCGGTTAGTGAGATATTCTCCGAAAACTACGAAATTTAGCGAAATTCCGACTCGATTTTTTTCCGAAAAATCGCTGTAACTTCTGCCATATATGCGGGGTCAAGCTGATTTTTGCTAAAAAGATAAAACGCAAAATGCCAAACAAAATTAACCTATTTCGGAGGCAAGTTGTTGGGGTCAGGGGGGGGGTGTTTTGCAATTTGAGGCCAGTCAAAAAATATTTTTTTGCTCAGAATAAAAAACAAACACACAATTCTGGTGCAGTTTTGCCCGCTGATTACGAATATGAACTCGGTTTGGCTGGATTCCTTTTGGTTCGGGAGAAATTTGCATCCAAATCTTCGAGTGGCTGTATTTCTAAAGTGGCACTGCTCATTAGCATGACCAAGAACCATGCTAGAAAGAAGTTCTTGTTATGTAGTTTTTGATGCTTGAAGTTCTGAAGATAATCATATTTTTTATCTACGTTGAGCAGTTCTGAAGATATGAGCATTTTGAGAATTTGCGAACAAAACCGTTGCAGTTGGTATGCAATGGTGGTTTGAAATGTTACTCAATTCTGTCATATGCTAGATACGGAGCCATGGAATTAGCATCACCTAATGCAGTTTTTGCCGCTGATTTTGAAAATTACCTCTATTTTTCAATCGGACGGCTTCTGAGTGAGTTACTTAGGCCTGGTGCCCTGTCATCCACATTATAAGAAATTTATCAAACAGGTGCGTGAAATAGCAACTGTTATATGCAGTTTTCTTCGCTGATTCAGAATATGACCTTATTTTTGCGCTACAATGACCTTGTCACGAGTTATAGACCTCTAAATTTACTTCAATATCCATGCTTTCAGGAGTGGTAATCTGGAAAAAGATAGTCTGCGCTTTGGCACTTGTGAAGCGAATTATCTATCAAAAACAGTGTATCCAACCTATTTTGAACCGCTGGTTTCAAAAATGACCTTACTTCTGCTCTACAAGCTTTTCATTTTAAGGTCTGTCATATTCTTGTGAAAGAAAGTGCAGAATTTTAAGACGCAACTTTCTGCACTTCTTTCACAAAAATATGACAGAACCTTAAAATGAAAAGCTTGTAGCGCAGGAGTAAGGTCATTTTATAAATCAGCGGTCGAAAATAGTTCGGATACACTATTTTCTGATACATAATTCACTTCACAAGTGCCAAAGCACAGACTATATATTTCCAGATTACCACTCCTGAAAGCATGGATATTGATGTAACTTTAGAGGTCTACAACTCGTGGCAATGTCATTGTAGCGCAAAAATAAGATCATATTCTGAATCAGCGAAGAAAACTGCATATAACAGTTACTATTTCACGCACCTGTTTGATAAATTTCTTACAATGTGGATGACAGGGCACCATGCCTAAGTAACTCACTCAGAAGCCGTCCGATTAAAAAATAGAGGTAATTTTCATAATCAGCGGCAAAAACTGCATTAGGTGATGCTAATTCCATGGCTCCGTATCTAGCATATGACAGAATTGAGCAACATTTCAAACCACCATTGCATACCAACTGCAACGGTTTTGTTCGCAAATTCTCAAAATGCCCATATCTTCAGAACTGCTCAACGTAGATAAAAAATATGATTATCTTCAGAATCAGCATCAAAAACTACATAAGAAAAACTGCTTTCTAGCATGGTTCTTGGTCATGCTAATGAGCAGTGCCACTTTAGAAATACAGCCACTCGAAGATTTGGATGCAAATTTCTCCCGAACCAAAAGGAATCCAGCCAAACCGAGTTCATATTCGTAATCAGCTGGTAAAACTGCACCAGAATTGTGTGTTTGTTTTTTATTCTGAGCAAAAAAATATTTTTTGACTGGCTTCAAATTGCAAAACACCCCCCCTGACCCCAACAACTTGCCTCCGAAGTAGGTTAATTTTGTTTGGCATTTTGCGTTTTATCTCTTTAGCAAAAATCAGCTTGACCCTGCATATATGGCAGAAGTTACAGCGATTTTTCGGAAAAAAATCGAGTCGGAATTTCGCTAAATTTCGTACTTTTCGGAGAATATCTCGCTAACCGGGTACGTTCCGGAAGCGCTGTGTGCAGCGTCTGAAAGGCAACTGCCAGGGCTATCCAACCATATGCACGCCTGTTCTGACTCTTGAGGAACGAGTGAATGGTGATCGTTTGAGTAAATGTCGAGAAAATGGCCGAAAAGGGGCTACCGACCCAACTTTGGGGGTGTACAGCTCCGGTTCTAGGGGGTCGGTGGTGTTCGAACATGCACCGTTGGTGTTCGTTTGACATCTATTTTAACATATTTGGATACCAGCCGGATCCGCGAAAAAAAGATCCTAAATTGAACATCCTAAGTTGACTTTCTCGCAAAATGCATGTTAAATGCACTTTTGTCTAAAATATTGGACTGGTTGATCCGTTGCTGTACGCAAGTTCCAGATTGGAGATTTCGGTCTAAGTCGCATCACAGAGCAGGAAGTGTATGTGACTCGTCTGTCCAGACTGCCAATAAAATGGATGGCTATAGAATCTCTGAGAGACCATGAATTCAGTACTAAAACTGATGTGTAAGTCATTTGAGCTAATTTACCACTTCCAATCTTGAGATTTCTTTCAGTTGGTCGTTTGGTGTCATTCTGTTTGAACTTTACTCGTATGGAGAAATTCCACATGGCTCTATGGACTCGCACGATGTTTTAGAACATTTACTGGAAGGGCATCGACTTGGCAGGCCTGAGATCTGTCCAGAACAAATGTAAACAAATTTATTCAGTATCAATGTCATTAATTGCCAGCAGTTTCTTCAGATACGATTTAATGCAAAGATGTTGGACTGAAGACCCTACTCTGCGGCCAGACTTTGCTGAAATTCGTGGGAAACTTGGATCTTACATAGAGCTCTTTGCAGTACCGTCTGATTTCTATTTGTCTGTGGGCAGCTTTCCTGAATAAAATGCATTACGTATGTGTTCTTGTTTATTATCAGTCAAAGTGTGTGCGGCAAAAGGTAAATAGCTTACAAAAAGCAGTATTGCATTGTATGATCTATGCATATTTTGAAACCTAGATTATTCTGAAAACCATGCAATTTTTGGAATGAGATTTTGAAAAATCGTTTCAATCTGGCTATACAGTCAGGCACTTTTTGGTACTGGCACCATTTAAGGTGCCGGTAACATCTAGGGTACCGGTACCTAAGGTAGTGGTAGTGGCATCATATATGGTCTCCCGCCTCCCGCATTCAGGGCCTGTGGTGGTATGGTCAGCATATATGGTAACATTACCTTATATGAAACCCGCTACCTTGGCATTGGTGCCTGTATCAGTACCGTATATGGTACCCGCACGTTAGGCACCATATAAGGTGACGTTAAGGCGTCGAATAAAATGCATAGCAACCAACACCAAGAACCAGAAACCCGTTTTTGTATTATAATTGATGTAATATGCTTAGATGTTTCTGTTGTAATAAACTGTATTACAGTTTGTTGTACAAAATCTCTCTAGCCTTCTTTTCTTATAGACAAGCCGGCACAGTTCGCAAAGCCTCCCTTCGGGGGGGGGCAAGTTTCTTAAAGAGTTGGTCATCGCCACAGAGCCCAACCCAGACCACCGAGAGCTGGTGACAGCGAGTAGAATGGGGACCGACTGGAGCTGCCTAAGCACCTAAAGCTACAATTAAACCACACAGGTGTTGGGAACCGGGACAGCTACAGTACCACTGAGACCCGAACAGACTGACACCGAAGATGTGTGCTGGCTGGTAGCGAAGGAAGGGCAGGATGAGGGGGTGGCCTAACGCAGGGGCTACCACGGCCCCTTCCGGACAATCCATCCAACTTAGGGACGAAGTTCCTTTTTCTATGGAAACTCTAAAGTGCACTGTACGTAAAGCCTAAAGCTAACGTCAGTTTAAAAGCTTTAAAAGTGTAAACAGCCTTCTTATCTAAGAGTGGCAGTTCTGCTCTTTCGTTATGCCCCTTAGAAGACGCATAAACTTTCAAGCTTTCAAACTTGTACTGTTTAGCCTAGTTTCCAGCCTTAGTGCCTCAGAAACTCGCACTAACTATGTTTTGAACACAGAAAATTGTTTGAAAGCAACTTTCAACTACTCCGCTGAAGATAATTCAACCATACAATACTCCTTCCCTCACCACAGTTATTCCTGTTTGGCTCTGACCGTTTTCGTGTCGGGAGACTCTCGTGTTCGTCTGTCTGTTAACTTCACCACTGGACCGGAAGTTGAAAGAGGCTTGGCTGTCTTTTTTGACGGAAATACCCAGTGCGACCGGATGTAAGAGTTTTTCTCATCCTATGAACGTAATGCAGCAACATATTTTAGCTTACATCATTTTAACTCATCCAGAAGCCTAAACCGAACCATAAACAGCACTCGTGATACTTTGTTTTCTCTCTTTTATGGTGTCCACCCATCCTCTACACTTTATTCCGCCTTCTTGATGCCTGAATTCATGGTCAAAGCAGTTGTGGAGGGCCTGCCAGGTAGGTTTTTCGACTTTTCCGTCCTTCAGTTCTTAAAAAAACAAATAAAAAATGTACGTGTTCGCTGAAACACCAAGTATTGAACATTAAGTCGGTCGGTCGGTCGGTCGGTCGGTCGGTCGGTCGGTCGGTCGGTCGGTCGGTCGGTCGGTCGGTCGGTCGGTCGGTCGGTCGGTCGGTCGTCTGCGGAAAATAACAAGCCTGTATTGTTTAGCGGAGGCGTGTAAATGTGGATCGGTGGCCAGAATCACTGCTGAAACAACACTGGGCTCTCCAGGATACGAGGAACTTAAACCCTATTGTAACAACCTTAATTGTACCTATCTGATTGAGCTGGACCCTGAATATCAAGTGAAAGTGGTTATTGCATGGATTTATACACAATTAGGAAAGGATGTAGTGTATGTTTACGATGGACCTACTGTTTATGACAGATATATAACTAGGTATAATAGTATAATTACTGTACGTAAGACTATTTATACAACTTTATTTTCAGCTTCTCAGGAGGTCTCAGACCAAGCTGCCAAAAATATAATAATAATCTACAAGCAATTAGCAGCACAAACAAGGCCCTCGTTCAATTTGTTACCGATGGTTCCATTGCACACTTTGGTTTTGAGGCAATTGTTAGCGCTTATAAAGGTAATGCTGCGTTGTATATTTGATAGAGTCCTTTTTTGCATGACATGCACGCAAAACCTATTTTGCCTTTTTATTTAGTGTAGGCCTAGAATAGTAGAGTAAGAAAGATTTTGGAAATCAATTTATTTGAATCTGCTCTCTGATCCAAAAACGAAGCTTAATGCTGTATTTCTAGTTGGTTGTGCTTGTGGTGTTAACAAGGTTCACACCGGTCAGATGGGTGAGCTGAAGTCTCCAGGCTATCCTTATGTGAACAGACATTGTTACCAATCCCTCAACTGCCTTTACTATTTTATGGCTCTGCCAGACCAAATTGTGCAAGTGACCTTTATGGACGTTCATTTAAATTCTGACAATGTTTTGGTAATGTTTGATGGAAACACCACCAACTCTGCAATTCTGTAAGTGATCAAACTCTATTTTAAAAATAACCTTTTTGATGCATGGTATAAGCCTGCCAAACTGCAATGACTAACTTTCAGTTTTAACAGTTCAAGCATTCAAACTGAAAGCAACAGAACCACTATCAGCTCAGTAGAACAGCTGCCCAACAGAGTGATAAAGAGTTCTGGAAACTTGCTCTTCATCAAGTTCGACTTCGTTATGTCTTTTCTCATTCACTAAATTACAGCCAAAGCTTCTTCAGATTACAGTACAAAAGTATGCAACCGTTTTGCTTTTTTGTCCATTTGGTCCATCTGTCTGTCTGTCCATCCATCCATTCTTTTCATCTGTCCATCTGTCAGTCCATCTGTCCATCCATATGTCCGTTTGATCAGGCCTGTCTGTTCACCCAACCATCCCTCCATCTGTTTGTCCATCCATTTGGTCATATCTATCTGTCTGTTTATCTGTCTATCAGTCCATCCATCCGCCTGTCTGTCCATCTGGTCAGGTCCATCTGACTGTCTGTCCATTGATGAGTCCATCTGTCAGTGCATATGTCCTTCTGATCAGGTCTGTTTGTCCACTCAACCATCACTCCATCTGTCTGTCCATCCATGTGGTCATATCTATCTGTCTGTTCGTCTGTCTATCGGTCCATCCATCCGCCTGTTTGTCCATCTGCTCAGGTCCATCTGACTGTCTGTCCGTTGATGAGTCCATCTGTCAGTCCATCTGTCCATCCATATGTCCTTCTGATCAGGTCTGTCTGTCCACTCAACCATCACTCCATCTGTCTGTCCATCCATCTGGTCATATCTATTTGTCTCTTTTTCTGTGTATTGGTCCATCCATCCACCTGTCTGTCCATCTGGTCAGGTCCATCTGTCAGCCTGTCCATTGATGAGTCCATCTGTCCATCCATATGTCCTTCTGATCAGCTCTGTCTGTCCATCCATTTGGTCATATATATCTGTCTGTTCGTTTGTCTATTGGTCAATCCATCTGGCTGTCTGTTCATCTGGTCAGGTCCATCTGTCTGTCTGTCTGTCTGTCTGTTGATGGATGAGTCCATCTGTCCATCCGTATGTCCTTCTGATCAGGTCTGTCTGTCCACTCAACCATCACTCCATCTGTCTGTCCATCCATGTGGTCATATCTATCTGTCTGTTTGTCTGTCTATCGGTCCATCCATCCGCCTGTTTGTCCATCTGCTCAGGTCCATCTGACTGTCTGTCCGTTGATGAGTCCATCTGTCAGTCCATCTGCCCATCCATATGTCCTTCTGATCAGGTCTGTCTGTCCACTCAACCATCACTCCATCTGTCTGTCCATCCATCTGGTCATATCTATCTGTCTCTTTTTCTGTCTATCGGTCCATCCATCCACCTGTCTGTCCATCTGGTCAGGTCCATCTGTCAGCCTGTCCGTTGATGAGTCCATCTGTCCATCCATATGTCCTTCTGATCAGCTCTGTCTGTCTATCCATTTGGTCATATATATCTGTCTGTTCGTTTGTCTATTGGTCAATCCATCTGGCTGTCTGTTCATCTGGTCAGGTCCATCTGTCTCTCTGTCTGTCTGTCTGTCTGTTGATGGATGAGTCCATCTGTCCATCCATATGTTGTCCTTCTGATCAGGTCTGTCTGTCCACTCAACCATCACTCCATCTGTCTGTCCATCCATGTGGTCATATCTATCTGTCTGTTCGTCTGTCTATCGGTCCATCCATCCGCCTGTTTGTCCATCTGCTCAGGTCCATCTGACTGTCTGTCCGTTGATGAGTCCATCTGTCAGTCCATCTGTCCATCCATATGTCCTTCTGATCAGGTCTGTCTGTCCACTCAACCATCACTCCATCTGTCTGTCCATCCAGTTGGTCACATCTATCTGTCTGTTCGTCTGTCTATCGGTCCATCCATCTGCCTGTCTGTCCATCTGGTCAGGTTCATCTGACTGTCTATCCGTTGATTAGTCCATCTGTCAGTCCATATGTCCTTCTGATCAGGTCTGTTTGTCCACTCAACCATCACTCCATCTGTCTGTCCATCCATGTGGTCATATCTATCTGTCTGTTCGTCTGTCTATCGGTCCATCCATCCGCCTGTCTGTCCATCTGGTCAGGTCCATCTGACTGTCTATCCGTTGATTAGTCCATCTGTCAGTCCATATGTCCTTCTGATCAGGTCTGTCTGTCCACTCAACCATCACTCCATCTGTCTGTCCATCCATGTGGTCATATCTATCTGTCTGTCTGTTCGTCTGTCTATCGGTCCATCCATCCGCCTGTTTGTCCATCTGCTCAGGTCCATCTGACTGTCTGTTCGTTGATGAGTCCATCTGTCAGTCCATCTGTCCATCCATATGTCCTTCTGATCAGGTCTGTCTGTCCACTCAACCATCACTCCATCTGTCTGTCCATCAATTTGGTCATATCTATCTGTATGTTCATCTGTCTATCGGTCCATCCATCTGCCTGTCTGTCCATCTGGTCAGGTCAGGTCACTCCATTAGTTGAAGTAGAAAAAAATGTTATAAATTAATCAAACAAAAATTGACCATGCTTCACTTCCAGAAGTTCTGATGTATGGGAGATTCCTTTTGACAGCATGCAGATCTTATATGAACACTCGCTTGGCTCAGGAGCATTCGGCTGCGTCTACAAAGCCATTCCCAAAGGAAAACTGCCCATTTGTGAGATCCATAAAGGCGATGTATCTCTAAGAAATGCAATTCATTGCAATAGAGGAGAACAAATAGCTGCAGTGAAACTGTTGAACCATAACAACAATATTCATTCAAGAGAATTGTTTCTGATGGAGATTGACAGTATGAAGCAAATTGGCTATTGTTCCTATTTGGTCAATTTGCTAGGCTGCTGCACTCAAGGTGCCACCTATTGTTTTCTGATGGAATATTGTGAATTTGGCAACTTGTTGGGATATGTTTCAAAGTTGGAGAACAAGGACAATTCATATGTAGATGAATTTAGTTCATTTGCTTGGCAGATTGCAAGTGGGATGGTGTGTATTTTAGGCGAAAAAGTGACACGATTTTTAAAGAAAGCGATTTTAGGAATACCTGAGTTCTAAACACTGCATTCATAGAGACCTGGCTGCTCGCAACATTCTCATAGATGGAAACAAGCATGCCAAGGTGGGGAAAGCTACATAATACTTTACTATATCACAGATATGTAGCGTGCATTGCATACCCAGGGGTAATGGTGAGTAGGCTATACCGCTTCCCGGTGGAGGTAAAGACAAACAAAAATAGGAGAAACCAACAAAATTTTCTACTCAAAAACTGTTAATTTTATTGTTTAATGTTGAAAAACTTTATTTCTGAGCCAGTACTTTTCAGAATACCTTTTAAAATGCGTTTTTGTAGGGTACTTTTTCATAATTTTCTCACCCTGGTTGGACAGTGACCGAATGAGGCCTCTTCAAAGTAGTGCAACTGATATTTTCTGATAATTTTATGCTTACTGATTAAATGCACTTTTGTCTAAAATATTGGACTGGTTGATCCGTTGCTGTACGCAAGTTTCAGATTGGAGATTTCGGTCTAAGTCGCATCACAGAGCAGGAAGTGTATGTGACTCGTCTGTCCAGACTGCCAATAAAATGGATGGCTATAGAATCTCTGAGAGACCATGAATTCAGTACCAAAACTGATGTGTAAGTCACTTGAGCTAATTTACCATCTCCAATCTTGAGATTTCATTTCAGCTGGTCGTTTGGTGTCATTCTGTTTGAACTTTACTCATATGGAGAAATTCCATATGGCTCTATGGACTCGCACGATGTTTTAGAACATTTACTGGAAGGGCATCGACTTGGCAGGCCTGAGATCTGTCCAGAACAAATGTAAACAAATTTATTCAGTATGAGTAGTCATTAATTCCCAGCAGTTTCTTCAGGTACGATTTAATGCAAAGATGTTGGACTGAAGACCCTACTCTGCGGCCGGACTTTGCTGAAATTCGTGGGAAACTTGGATCTTACATAGAACTCTTTGCAGTACCGTCTGATTTGTACATTGTATTTGTCTGTGGGCAGCTTTCCTGAATAAAAATGCATTATGTGTTCTTGTTTGTTACCAGTCAAAATGTATGTGGGTGAAGGTACATCCAACTTAGGGACAAAGTTCGTTTTTCTATGGAAACTCTAAAGTGCACTGTACATAAAGCCTAAAGTTAAGGTCAGTTTAAAAGCTTTAAAAGTGTAAACAGCCTTCTTATCTAAGAGTGGCACTTTTGCTCTTTCGTTATGCCCCTTAGAAGACGCATAAACTTTCAAGCTTTCAAACTTGTACTGTTTAGCCTAGTTTCCTGCCTTTGTGCCTTAGAAACTCGCAATAACTATGTTTTGAACACAGAAAATTGTTTGAAAGCAACTTTCAACTACTCCGCTGAACACAATTCAACCATACAATACTCCTTCCCTCACCACAGTTATTCCTGTTTGGCTCTGACCGTTTTCGTACCGGGAGACTCTCGTGTTCGTCTGTCTGTTAACTTCACCACTGGACTGGAAGTTGAAAGAGGTTTGGCTGTCTTTTTTGACGGAACTACGCGGTGCGACTGGATGTAAGAGTTTTTATCACCTATTAACGTAATGCAGCAACATATTTTAGCTTAGATCGTTTTAACTCATCCAGAAGCCTAAATCGAACCATAAACAGCACTCGCGATACTTTGTTTGCTCTGTTTTATGGTGTCCACCCATTCTCTGCACTTTATTCCGCCTTCTTGATGCCTGAATTCATGGTCAATGCAATTGTGGAGGCCCTGCCAGGTAGGTTTTTCGACTGTTCCATCGTTCAGTTCTTACAGAGAATCAGTTAAATCATATATGTGACAGGTCCCGGGCGGCCCGGGGAATTAATAATTTCAAAAAGCTCGAAAATGCCTGCAAATGCGTTTTTAGCACGTTTTTTCAGGAAGCAGCCTAAACTCGCTATTTTAAGCTGCCAAATAGCGTTTTAGAGCTAAAAAACAAACAAAAAATGTACGTGTTCGCTGAAGCAATAAGCATTGAACATTAGGTCGGTCGGTCGGTCGGTCGGTCGGTCGGTCGGTCGGTCGGTCGGTCGGTCGGTCGGTCGGTCGGTCGGTCGGTCGGTCGGTCGGTCGGTCGGTCGGTCGGTCGGTCGGTCGGTCGGTCGGTCGGTCGGTCGGTCGGTCGGTCGGTCGGTCGGTCGGTCGGTCGGTCGGTCGGTCGGTCGGTCGGTCGGTCGGTCGGTCGGTCGGGTCGGGCGGTCGGTCGGTCGGTCGGTCGGTCGGTCGGTCGGTCGGGTATTGCGGTAATCGTTCGCACTCCAAAAATGGAGAGAAATCATATCATCCATCCATTAGAGAGAATCAGCGGAAAACAACAAGCCTGTATTGTTTAGCGGAGGCGTGTACATGTGGATCGATGGCCAGAATCACTGCTGAAACAACAATTCTCTCTCCCGGAGTCCAGGAACGTAAACCGTATTGTAACAACCTTAATTGTACCTACCTGATTGAGCTGGACCCCGAATATCAAGTGAAAGTGGGTTTTACATGGATTAATACACAATTAGGAAAGGATGTTGTATATGTTTTCGATGGACCTACTGTTTATGACAGATATATAAACAGGTATAATATAATCGCAATTACTGTACGTAAGCCCCTATATATTTATACAAGTTTATTTTCAGCTTCTCAGGAGGTCTCACACCAAGCTGCCAAAATTATAATAATAATCTACGAGCAATTAGTAGCACAAACAAGGCCCTCGTTCAATTTGTTACCGATGGTTCCATTGCACACTCTGGTTTTGAAGCAATTGTTATTGCTTATAAAGGTAATATTGTGTTGCATATTTTATAGAGTCCTTTTTTGCATGACATGCCCGCAAAACCTATTTTGGCGTTGGTTAGTGTAGTCCATACATACATGTAACAGGGGGGTCTGCCCCCACCCGACTTAGGCCAGACCCCCCCGGATGGGGACCCCCCCCCCCCCCGAGACGATTTCGCCGACCCCCCTCCGATTTTTCTGGCAAGTAAATTTTTGAGCAAATTTTTGCAATTTTTTTACAATTTCAGGCACAAAAATTGCCAAAATCGCCTGCAAAACAGCACTTTTTAGCTGTATTTCAGCCCAAATTAGCGATTTTTAACCCAAAAATTGCGTTTATTTTCGATTTTTGAGCGTTTTTTAGTGCCCTACCCCCCCTCCCAAAATTTTGCCTCAGACCCCCCCCCCGGCCGGCGCCAGACCCCCCAACCCCCCTCCCCCATCGGCGGATGATCTGTTACATGTATGGTGTAGGCCTAGCTAATAGTAGAGTAACAAAGATTTAGGAAATCAATCTATTTGAATCTGCTCTCTGGTCCAAAAACCAGGTTGAATGCTGTATTTCTAGTTGGTTGTGTTTGTGGTGTTGACAAGGTTCACACTGGTCAGACGGGTGAGCTGAGGTCTCCAGGCTATCCTTATGTGAACAGACATTGTTATGAAGTTACATCCCTCAACTGCCTTTACTATTTTATGGCTCTGCCAGACCAAATTGTGCAAGTGACCTTTGTGGACGTTTATTTACATTCTGACAATGTTTTGGTCATTTTTGATGGAAACACCACCAACTCTGCAATTCTGTAAGTCATCAAACTTTTAAAAATAACCTTTTTGATGCATGGCATAAGCCTGCCAAGCTGTACTGTAATGCCTAACTTTCAGCTTTAACAGTTCGAGCATTCAAACTGAAAGCAACAGAACCACTATCAGCTCAGTAGAACAGCTACCCAACAGAGTGATAAAGAGTTCTGGAAACTTGCTCTTCATCAAGTTCAACTTCGCTTATGTCTTTTCTCATTCACTAAATTTCAGCCAAAGCTTCTTCAGACTACAGTACAAAAGTATGTGACGGTTTTGCTTTTTTTGTCCATTTGGTCCATCTGTCTGTCTATCCATATGTCTGTCCATCCATTTGGTTATATCTATCTATCTGTCTGTTTATCTGTCTATCGGTCCATCCATCCGCCTGTCTGTCCATCTGGTCAGGTCCATCTGTCTGTCTGTCCGTCGATGAGTCCATCTGTCCATACATATGTCCTTCTGTCCATCTATGAGTCCATCTGGTCAGGTCCATCTGTCCGTTGGTGAGGCCATTTGTCAGTCTGTTTGTCCATCCATCTGTCTGTCCATCCATCTGTCCTTTCCTCTGTCCATCTATCTGTCTGTTTGTCTGTCTATCGGTCCATCCATCCGCCTGTCTGTCTATCTGGTCAGGTCCATCTGTCTGTCTGTCCGTCGATGAGTCCATCTGTCCATACATATGTCCTTCTGTCCATCTATGAGGCCATCTGGTCAGGTCCATCTGTCCGTTGGTGAGGCCATTTGTCAGTCTGTTTGTCCATCCATCTGTCTGTCCATCCATCTGTCCTTTCCTCTGTCCATCTATCTGTCTGTTTGTCTGTCTATCGGTCCATCCATCCGCCTGTCTGTCTATCTGGTCAGGTCCATCTGTCTGTCTGTCCATTGATGAGTCCATCTGTCAGTCCATCTGTCCTTCTGATCAGGTCTGTCTGTCCATCCATTTGGTCACATCTATCAGTCTGTTCGTCCGTCTATCAGTCCATCCATCCGCCTGTCTGTCTATCTGGTCAGGTCCATCTGTCCTTCTGTCCATTGATGAGTCCGTCTGGTCAGGTCCATATGTTCGTTGGTGAGGCCATTTGTCAGTCTGTCCATCCATCCGTAAAAGAAATAATGAAGCATAATGAGGAAATAAGGAGGGCTAATGAAGGATGCTATAAAGTTCAGAAAATTGCTTTTAGTGATTCAAAAAGAACCTTCTTATTACCTTTACATTGTGTATGGGTTGCTTGGGCTTGGCATGCTGATTTTGGCATTCATGCTACTATTTCTATGGATACAACGCACCCAGCGCCAGCGATTGGTTAACCTAATTAGAAGTGTACATGCAAGAACTATCTCACAGCATTGGTTTACTGATGGCGAACCTTATACAGCTCATGAAATGCAAGCTACGATCGAGAGGTATAAGTTGAAGGAGAAAAAAGTTATTAATCGATCAAACAAAATTTGACCATGCTTCACTTCCAGAAGTTCTGATGTATGGGAGATTCCTTTTGAGAGCATGCAGATCTTATATGAACACTCGCTTGGCTCAGGAGCATTCGGCTGCGTCTACAAAGCCATTCCCAAAGGAAAACTGCCCATTTGTGAGATCCACAAAGGCGATTTATCTCTAAGAAATGCAATTCATTGCAATAGAGGAGAACAAATAGCTGCAGTGAAACTGTTGAACCATAACAACAATATTCATTCAAGAGAATTGTTTCTGATGGAGATTGACAGTATGAAGCAAATTGGCTATTGTTCCTATTTGGTCAATTTGCTAGGCTGCTGCACTCAAGGTGCCATCTATTGTTTTCTGATGGAATATTGTGAATTTGGCAATTTGTTGGGATATGTTTCAAAGTTGGAGAACAAGGACAATTCAAATGTAGATGAATTTAATTCATTTGCTTGGCAGATTGCAAGTGGGATGGTGTGTATTTTAGGCAAAAAAGTGACACAAGTTTTTAAAGAAAGCGATTTTTAGGAATACTTGAGTTCAAAACACTGCATTCACAGAGACTTGGCTGCTCGCAACATTCTCATAGATGGAAATAAGCATGCCAAGGTGGGGAAAGCTACATTATACTTTACTATATATATCACAGATATGTAGCGTGCATACCCAGGGGTAATGGTCAATAGGCTATACCGCTTCCCGGTGGAGGTAAAGAGAAACAAAAATAGGAGAAACCAACAAAGTTTTCTACTCAAAAACTGTTAATTTTATTGTTTAATGTTGAAAAACTTTATTTCTCAGGCAGTGCTTTTCAGAATATCTTTTAAAATGCGTTTTTTTAAAGGGTTCTTTTTCATAATTTTCTCACCCTGGTTGGACAGTGACCGAATGAGGCCTCTTCAAAGTAGTGCAACTGATATTTTCTGATAATTTTATGCTTACTGATTAAATGCACTTTTGTCTAAAATATTGAACTGGTTGATCCGTTGCTGTACACAAGTTTCAGATTGGAGATTTCGGTCTAAGTCGCATCACAGAGCAGGAAGTGTACGTGACTCGTCTGTCCAGACTGCCAATAAAATGGATGGCTATAGAATCTCTGAGAGACCATGAATTCAGTACTAAAACTGATGTGTAAGTCACTTGAGCCAATTTACCTTCTCCAATCTTGAGATTTCTTTTCAGCTGGTCCTTTGGTGTGATTCTGTTTGAACTTTACTCGTATGGAGAAATTCCATTTGGCTCTATGGACTCACACGATGTTTTAGAACATTTACTGGAAGGGCATCGACTTGGCAGGCCTGAGATCTGTCCAGAACAAATGTAAACCAATTTATTCAGTATCAATGGTAATTAATTCCAGCTGTTTCTTCAGATACGATTTAATGCAAAGATGTTGGACTGAAGACCCTACTCTGCGGCCAGACTTTGCTGAAATTCGTGCGAAACTTGGATCTTACATAGAACTCTTTGCAGTACCGTCTGATTTGTATTTGTCTCTGGGCAGCTTTCCTGAATAAAATGCATTATGTGTTCTTGTTTGTTACCAGGCAAAATGTATGTGAGTGAAGGTACATCCAACTTAGGGACAAAGATAGTTTTTCTATGGAAACTCTAAAGTGCACTGTACGCAAAGCCTAAAGTTAACGTCAGTTTAAAAGCTTTAAAAATGTAAGCAGCCTTCTTATCTAAGAGTGGCACTTTTGCTCTTTCGTTATGTCCCTTAGAAGACGCATAAACTTTCGAGCTTTCAAACTTGTACTGTTTAGCCTAGTTTCCTGCCTTAGTGCCTTAGAAACTCGTAATAACTATGCCTGGAACACAGAAAATTGTTTGAAAACAACCTTCAACTACTCCGCTGAATACAATTCAAAGATACAATACTCCTTCCCTCACCACAGTTATTCCTGCTTGGCTCTGACCGTTTGCGTGCCGGGAGACTCTCGTGTTCGTCTGTCTGTTCACTTCACCACTGAACTGGAAGTTGAAAGAGGTTTGGCAGTCTTTTTTGACGGAACTACGCGGTGCGACTGGATGTAAGAGTTTTTATCACCTATGAACGTAATGCAGCAACATATTTTAGCTTAGATAGTTTTAACTCATCCAGAAGCCTAAATCGAACCATAAACAGCACTCGCGATACTTTGTTTGCTCTGTTTTATGGTGTCCACCCATTCTCTGCACTTTATTCCGCCTTCTTGATGCCTGAATTCATGGTCAATGCAGTTGTGGAGGCCCTGCCAGGTAGGTTTTCGACTGTTCCATGGGCGGCCCGGGGAATTAATAATTTCAAAAAGCTCGAAAATGCCTGCAAATGCGCTTTTAGCACGTCTTTTCAGTAAGCAGCCTAAACTCGCTATTTTAAGCTGCCAAATAGCGTTTTAGAGCTAAAAAACAAACAAAAAATATACGTGTTCGCTGAAGCAATAAGCATTGAACATTTGGTCGGTCGGTCGGTCGGTCGGTCGGTCGGTCGGTCGGTCGGTCGGTCGGTCGGTCGGTCGGTCGGTCGGTCGGTCGGTCGGTCGGTCGGTCGGTCGGTCGGTCGGTCGGTCGGTCGGTCGGTCGGTCGGTCGGTCGGTCGGTCGGTCGGTCGGGTATTGCGGTAATCGTTCGCACTCTAAAAATGGAGAGAAATCATATCATCCATTAGAGAGAATCAGCGGAAAACAACAAGCCTGTATTGTTTAGCGGAGGCGTGTACATGTGGATCGATGGCCAGAATCACTGCTGAAACAACAATTCTCTCTCCCGGAGTCCAGGAACGTAAACCGTATTGTAACAACCTTAATTGTACCTATCTGATTGAGCTGGACCCCGAATATCAAGTGAAAGTGGGTTTTACATGGATTTATACACAATTAGGAAAGGATGTTGTGTATGTTTTCGATGGACCTACTGTTTATGACAGATATATAAACAGGTATAATATAATCGCAATTACTGCACGTAAGCCCCTATTTATTCATACAAGTTTATTTTCAGCTTCTCAGGAGGTCTCACACCAAGCTGCGTACAATATAATAATAATCTACGAGCAATTAGTAGCACAAACAAGGCCCTCGTTCAATTTGTTACCGATGGTTCCATTGCACACTCTGGTTTTGAAGCAATTGTTATTGCTTATAAAGGTAATATTGTGTTGCATATTTTATAGAGTCCTTTTTTGCATGACATGCCCGCAAAACCTATTTTGGCGTTAGCTTAGTGTAGGCCTAGAATAGTAGAGTAACAAAGATTTAGGAAATCAATGTATTTCAATCTGCTCTCTGGTTCAAAAACCAGGTTGAATACTGTATTTCTAGTTGGTTGTGTTTGTGGTGTTGACAAGGTTCACACTGGTCAGACGGGTGAGCTGAGGTCTCCAGGCTATCCTTATGTGAACAGACATTGTTACGAAGTTACATCCCTCAACTGCCTTTACTATTTTATGGCTCTGCCAGACCAAATTGTGCAAGTGACCTTTATGGACGTTTATTTACATTCTGACAATGTTTTGGTCATTTTTGATGGAAACACCACCAACTCTGCAATTCTGTAAGTCATAAAACTTTTAAAAATAACCTTTTTGATGCATGGCATAAGCCTGCCAAGCTTTAATGCCTAACTTTCAGCTTTAACAGTTCGAGCATTCAAACTGGAAACAACGGAACTACTATTAGCTCAGTAGAACAACTACCCAACAGAATGATAATGAGCTCTGGAAACTTACTCTTCATCAAGTTCAACTTCGCTTATGTCTTTTCTCATTCACTAAATTACAGCCAAAGCTTCTTCAGACTACAGTACAAAAGTATGTGACGGTTTTGCTTTTTTTGTCCATTTGGTCCAGCCGTCTGTCTGTCCATCCATCCGTCCTTTCATCTGTCAGTCCATCTGTCCAGCCACGTGTCCTTCTGATCAGGTCTGTCTGTCCATCCATTTGGTCATATATATATCTGCCTGTTTGTCTGTCTATCGGCCCATCCATCCGCCTGTTTGTCTATCTGGTCAGGTCCATCTGTCAGTCCGTCTGTCCATCCATCAGGTCCATCTGTCTGTCTGTCCATTGATCAGTCCATCTGTCAGTCCATCTGTCCATCCATATGTCATTCTGATCAGGTCCTGTCTGTCCATCCATTTGGTCATATATATATATCTGTCTGTTCATCTGTCTATCGATCCATCCATCCGGCTGTCTCTCTACCTGGTCAGGTCCATCTGTCAGTCCGTCTGTCCATCCATCAGGTCCATCTGTCTGTCTGTCCATTGATCAGTCCATCTGTCAGTCCATCTGTCCATCCAGATGTCATTCTGACCAGGTCCTGTCTGTCATTCCATTTGGTCATATATATGTATCTGTCTGTTCGTCTGTCTATCGATCCATCCATCCGCCTGTCTGTCTATCTGGTCAGGTCCATCTGTCTGTCTATCTGTCCGTTGATGAGTCCATCTGTCAGTCTGTCTGTCCATCCATCAGGTCCATCTGTCTGTCTGTCCATTGATTAGTCCATCTGTCAGTCCATCTGTCCATCCAGATGTCATTCTGATCAGGTCCTGTCTGTCCATCCATTTGGTCATATATACAGTGGGGTGCAAAAGTTTAAACGCACCTTGTCCTCTTCAAGGAAAACTGACTTTTCGCTGATTTGTTGGAGGTAATCGGTAAGTGTTATACACCATTACATAGCTTGAGATCTTACCAAAAAGTGGTGCAGACTGCGCTGCAATGGGTTGCGTTATGGTGAAGTTATATCCGGTCTAAGTCAATCTGTCAGAAAAAGGGTTAGCAAAAGTTTAAACGGACTTTCAAAATTCTACAAAATCGGACTAAAATTCTTTCAAACAACGATTGTAAGAATACCTAAATACTAATTAATGAACAACAGGACAACTTTGATGCTTTGGAATAATTCAGTCGCACTGTAACGCAATTAATCGTAACACATCTCATCATGGTGAAATTGGTCTGGTCTGTGTACAAGGTCTACAATTTGAATGGTTTTGAACTCTCTCAAACTTCTTATGGATGTATAAGAGACTGAGACTGCTAATCAGGCTAAACAAACTGTGTTTATGATAACAGAACCACGAAAACAGAACATTTTTTAATCAGATTAAGGTTGACAGATCATTACTGTTCCACATCTGTCACACTGAGGTTTAGTATTCTGGTCTTCTCAGTGTTTGTAATCGACTGCAACCAACAAACATGGGTTAACTCATGTGGTTTTTTACATGTACTATTGTTTCTCTTATGTAAAAATACCAGAACATGCCATTTAGGCACCTTACTCAGTTAACAACACTATAACCAGCATACTGAATATCCAGTAATGATCCACAATAATCAACTGATGGTAACTGTGAGGGTAGTTTGACCAGTAGACATCATCCCTGCTTCCAAAAACTTGCGTTTTTAACTGAAATGCATTGTGTGATCCCATCGATACGGAATTCCATCATCTGTTCATTTTAAGATGACCTATGACTGCTTCAGTGAATGCTTCTGCCATTGGTGCACACTGAATCTTGGCTCACTCATGTTTGACCATGACACTAAAGGTCCCAATTTTACTGTGTTCAGCTTCTCTGGCCTCTTAGGGCTACTTCTGTCTTTGCTCGTGCTATTTTTCTTAAAACCAGGCAGCTGAGTCAGATATGCACCTCATAAACCATAACAATGTGGTCATTACCTAGCAGATTCACTATAATTATCCGGTTTGAGCCCATAATTACTAACGTTTATGACTTGTAACTTCTAAAAAGCTTGAAATTTATGCATGCAAGACTTTCTCACATACACCAGATGTTAGTAAGTTGATCTGTCAAGGTGCTACTGGCACTCTGGAGCTAGAGATCGCGTTGATACAAGGCACCATAGCAGGTTCAATCTTCTGCATGCCAATTGGACAAAGAGCACAACAGGGCTAACTGAATCATGGCAAAGCATCAAACTTGTTTTGTTATTTATTGTTTACTATTTAGGGGTTCGTACAACTTTTATTTGAAAGATCTGAGTCGGATTTTGTGGGATTTTTAAAGTGCGTTTAAACTTTTGCTAACCCTTTTTCTGACAGTCCGGCTTAGACTGGCTATAACTTTACTGTAAAGCAACCCATTGCAGTGCAGTCTGCGCCAACCTCTTCGCAACATCTCAGGCTATGCAATGGTGAGTAGCACTTGCCAATTACCGTCAGCAAATAAGTGAAAAGTCACTTTTTCTTGTACCTGACTGGGTGCGTTTAAACTTTTGCACCCCACTGTATATACAGGGTGTGCCAAAAAAAAACAACCCAGCAGATTTTTCGCTGTAGCAACCGCAAATTTCAACCGATTTGAATGAATCCTTTTTTGTATGAAAGATAAATAAATTCTTGAAAGATTGATGTAACGCTTATTAATGTACCCTGCTTAGTTCCTGAGATATTCACTCTCAAAGTCAAAACTGTGATTTTGGCAGTGAGCAAGAGGGAATTTTTCTTTTTCCGCTGCACTTCGTAATAAAACAGATTCCTGCTACTGCTGAGGGCTATTGGAGGCTTTACTGGTGACACAGAAACTCGGTTTACTTCAACAGTAAAGTGTCATTAGACCCCAGCAGTAGGAATCTGCTTTATTATGAAATGCAACGGAATCGCTCTTGTTCTTTGCCAAAATCTGTTTCGACTTAGAAGGCAAATATCTCAAGAACTAAGCTGTGAATCTCAATAAAAATTGCACCAATCTTTGAAGAATTTATCAATCTTTCATTCAAAAAAGCATTCATTCAAATCGGTTAAGATTCATGGTTGCAAAAGTAAAAAATCTGCTGGGTTGTGTTTATCACTCTTGTTCACTGCCAAAATCTCTGTTTTAACTTTGAGGGCAAATATCTCAGGAACTAAGCAGGCTATCTTAATTAGCGATTCATCGGTCTTTCAAGAATTTATTTTTCTTTTATTTAAAAAAAGATTCATTCAAATCGGTTGCGATTTGCGGTTGCTACAGCAAAAAATCTGCTGGGTTGTTTTTTTTTGGCACACCCTGTATATATCTGTCTGTTCGTCTGTCTATCGATCCATCCATCGGCCTGTCTGTCCATCTGTTCAGGTCCATCTGTCTGTCTGTCCATTGATGAGTCCATCTGTCAGTCCATCTGTCTGTCTGTCTGTCCGTTGATGAGTCCATCTGTCAGTCCATCTGTCCATCCATATGTCATTCCGATCAGGTCTGTCTGTCCATCCATTTGGTCATATATATCTGTCTGTTTGTGAGTCTATCGATCCATCCATCTGTCTGTCCATCCATTTTGTCATGGGCTGTTTGTCTGTCTATCAGCCCATCCATCTGCCTGTCTGTCCATCTGGTCAGGTCCATCTGTCTGCCTGTCCGTTGATGAGTCCATCTGTCAGTCCGTCTGTTCATCCATATGTCATTCTGATCAGGTCTGTCTGTCCATCCATTTGATCATATGTATCTGTCTGTTTGTCTGTCTATCGCTTCATCCATCCATCCGATCCGTCTGTCTGTCCATCTGGTCAGGTCCATCTGTCCATTGGCAAGGCCATCTGTCCATCTGTTGGTCTGTCTGTCCGTCCATCCATGAATAGGGCTAAGGAAGGATGCTATAAGTTCAGAAAATTGTTTTTAGTGATTCTAAAAGAACCTTCTTATTACCTTTACATTGTGTATGGGTTGCTTGGGCTTGGCATGCTGATTTCGGCATTCATACTACTGTTTGTATGGATACAACGCACCCAGCGCCAGCGTTTGGTTAACTTAATTAGAAGTGTAAATGCAAGAACTACCTCACAGCATTGGTTTACGGATGGCGAACCTTATACAGCTTATGAAATGCAAGCTACGATCGAGAGGTATAAGTTGAAGTGGAAGAAAGTTATAAATCAATCAAACAAAAATTGACCATGCTTCACTTGTAGAAGTTCTGATCTATGGGAGATTCCTTTTGAGAGCATGCAGATCTTATACGAACACTCCCTGGGCTCAGGAGCATTCGGCTGCGTCTACAAAGCCATTCCCAACGGAAAACTGCCCATTTGTGAGATCCACAAAGGCGATTTATCTCTAAGAAATGCAATTCATTGCAATAGAGGAGAACAAATAGCTGCAGTGAAACTGTTGAACCATAACAACAATATTCATTCAAGAGAATTGTTTCTGATGGAGATTGACAGTATGAAGCAAATTGGCTATTGTTCCTATTTGGTCAATTTGCTAGGCTGCTGCACTCAAGGTGCCACCTATTGTTTTCTGATGGAATACTGTGAATTTGGTAACTTGTTGGGATATGTTTCAAAGTTGGAGAACAAGGACAATTCATATGTAGATGAATTTAATTCATTTGCTTGGCAGATTGCAAGTGGGATGGTGTGTATTTGAGGCGAAAAAGTGACACGATTTTTAAAGAAAGCGTTTTTAGGAATACCTGAGTTCTAAACACTGCATTCATAGAGACCTGGCTGCTCGCAACATTCTCATAGATGGAAATAAGCATGCCAAGGTGGGGAAAGCTACTTAAGAGCCAGTCTCTGAACCGATCGAGTTTCAGTATTCAGACCCAAAAATGAAACTTTGGCGTGGAGGGCTCAAAGTTGGAGGACTAATACGTCTTGATAGGTTATGTAACCACCGCAAAGAATTTCCAGATTCGACGCTCCACGCTCGAGATATGGCCTTCTAAAAATCGGCCCGCTTAACTATGGGACCAAAATTTCGAAATCGAATTTCTGACTTGCTGATCGGAATTCAGACCTAACAAACGGGGTTTTTGCGTAACTTTTTGAGTAGTTTAAGAATCTTTTACTAAATTTCATTTTTGGAAAAAAAATTTTTTTTCGCTCCCATATCGGGGGGCATAACTCGTCTGGAACCCCCTAGACCGTTCTTTTTATTTCAGATTATTGTAGCGCTATATCTTAGCTACACGCCGGTGTAAAACATTACCGGCTACCGGACGGCAAACACTGAAATATTTGCGTTCAAAAATTAAAAATGCCACATTTTGCATGTTTCACTGTGCCCAAAAATTTTCAACTCCATGTTCCAGCTTACCAATTGGAGTTGAATGCTAAAAATTGATGTCTAAGCTGTACTTTTTGAGTAGTTTAAGAAACTTTCATTGAATTTCATTTTTGGAAAAAAAAATTTTTTTCGTCCCCCTATCGGGGGCATAACTCGTCTGGAACCCCTCCTAGACCGTTCTTTTTATTTCAGATTATTGTAGCGCTATATCTTAGCTACACGCCGGTGTAAAACAATATGGGCTGCCGGACGGCAAACACTGAAATATTTGCGTTCAAAGATTAAAAATGCGACATTTTGCAAATTTTTGGGCACAGTGAAACATGCAAAATGTGGCATTTTTAATCTTTGAACGCAAATATTTCAGTGTTTGCCGTCCGGTAGCCCGTAATGTTTTTCACCGGCGTGTAGCGAAGATATAGCGCTACAATAATCTGGAATAAAAAGAACGGTCTAGGGGGGTTCCAGACGAGTTATGCCCCCCGATAGGGGAACGAAAAAAATTTTTTTTCCAAAAATGAAATTCAATGAAAATTTCTTAAACTACTCTAAAAGTACAGCTTAGACATCAATTTTTAGCATTCAACTCCAATTAGTAAGCTGGAACATGGAGTTGAAAATTTTTGGGCACAGTGAAACATGCAAAATGTGGCATTTTTAATTTTTGAACGCAAATATTTCAGTGTTTGCCGTCCGGCAGCCCGTAATGTTTTACACCGGCGTGTAGCTAAGATATAGCGCTACAATAATCTGAAATAAAAAGAACGGTCTAGGGGGGTTCCAGACGAGTTATGCCCCCCGTAGGGGGGGGGGCGAAAAAAATTTTTTTTTTCCAAAAATGAAATTCAATGAAAGATTCTTAAACTACTCAAAAAGTACAGCTTAGACATCAATTTTTAGAATTCAAGTCCAATTAGTAAGCTAGAACTTTGAGTTGGAAATTTATGTACCCCAGTGAAACATGCAAAATGTGGCATTTTTAATTTTTGAACGCAAATATTTCAGTGTTTGCCGTCCGGTAGCCGGTAATGTTTTACACCGGCGTGTAGCTAAGATATAGCGCTACAATAATCTGAAATAAAAAGAACGGTCTAGGGGGGGGTTCCAGACGAGTTATGCCCCCCGATAGGGGGGAAAAAATTTTTTTTTCCAAAAATAAAATTTAGTAAAAGATTCTTAAACTACTCAAAAAGTTACGCAAAAACCCCGTTTGTTAGGTCTGAATTCCGATCAGCAAGTCAGAAATTCGATATCGAAATTTTGGTCCCATAGTTAAGCGGGCCGATTTTTAGAAGGCCATATCTCGAGCGTGGAGCGTCGAATCTGGAAATTCTTTGCAGGTCATTGATAACTTGTCAATATGTTTTAGTGTTCCAACTTTCAGCCCTCTACGCCCAACTTTCAATTTTGGGTCTGAATAGGGCAAAGGGCCAAGACTCGATCGGTTCAGAGACTGACTCTTAATACTTTACTATAACACAGATATGTAGCGTGCATACCCAGGGGTAATGGTGAGTAGGCTATACCGCTTCCCGGTGGAGGTAAAGAGAAACAAAAATAGGAGAAACCAACAAAATTTTCTACTCAAAAACTGTTAATTTTATTGTTTAATGTTGAAAAACTTTATTTCTGAGGCAGTACTTGTCATTATACCTTTTAAAATGCGTTTTTGTAGGGTACTTTTTCATAATTTTCTCGCCGTGGTTGGACAGTGACCGAATCAGGCCTCTTCAAAGTGTACAACTGTTATCTTCTGATAATTTTATGTTTACTGATTAAATGCGCTTTTGTCTAAAACATGTACCTGGTTGATCCGTTGCTGTACGCAAGTTTCAGATTGGAGATTTTGGTCTAAGTCGCATCACAGAGCAGGAAGTGTACGTGACTCGTCTGTCCAGACTGCCAATAAAATGGATGGCTATAGAATCTCTGAGAGACCATGAATTCAGTACTAAAACTGATGTGTAAGTCATTTGAGCTAATTTACCACTTCCAATCTTGAGATTTCTTTCAGTTGGTCGTTTGGTGTCATTCTGTTTGAACTTTACTCGTATGGAGAAATTCCATATGGCTCTATGGACTCACACGATGTTTTAGAACATTTACTGGAAGGGCATCGACTTGGCAGGCCTGAGATCTGTCCAGAACAAATGTAAACAAATTTATTCAGTATCAATGGTCATTAATCCCAGCAGTTTCTTCAGATACGATTTAATGCAAAGATGTTGGACTGAAGACCCTACTCTGCGGCCAGACTTTGCTGAAATTCGTGGGAAACTTGGATCTTACATAGAACTCTTTGCAGTACCCTCTGATTTGTATTTGTCTGTGGGCAGCTTTCCTGAATAAAATGCATTATCCCTTTGGGGAACACTCGACGCCATATGACGCACGAAAATTAGCGCGGTATTGGAGTACTGTCCCGATTAGGAACAATATCGTAAGTCAATATCGGAACTGCTACTGGATTAGCGTTTCCAATCCTCTCTGGGGCGTAATATCGAAATCGGCGCCATTAGCCGAGTTCTTCAAATCTGGAGCCGATTAGGATCTGATTGGTTTTGATTTTTGGCGTGTATGATTACAATTGATATCTAATAGCGGTCTAATTGGAAATAAAATCAAATCGGAACGGCGTCATATAAGCGGTTTCAGTTCGTAGTCATTTCTAACCCTCGCACTGAGCCGGAACGACGAATTTCTAATCGGAACGCCCTCATCGGATTAGCGAGTCACAATTTCGTCAAAAAATCAAATTAGCTCGACAAGAATTAGCCCGAAGTTAGATGGTTTGCTATAAGGGGGTTATGTGTTCTTGTTTGTTATCAGTCAAAGTGTGTGCAGGAAAAGGTAAATAGCTTTGAAAAAGCAGTCTTGCATCGCATGATCTATGCATATTTTTTAACCTAGATTATTCTGAAAACAATGCACTATTTGTGTGAAAAAACGTTGTTTTATTGAGAATACGCGGATCCAAACAAAACAAAAAATTAGTTGTTACCAAGGATTAAAAGTTAGCAGTGTTTTGTTACAACAAAGGCCATTAATACATTCATCATAGGCCATTGGACATCTGTAATGTTCATTGCAAAAGTTCTGACCGCTTCCATGGGTGACACACATATTGTTGTAAATGTCTGAAATTAAATGATGTTTTGAAAAATCGTTTCAATCTGGCTATGCAGTCAGGCACTTAATGTTAATGGCACCATTTAAGGTGCTGATACATACCATCTAGGGTACCGGTACCTAAGGTAGCGGTATCATATATGGTATCCCCACATTCGGGGTCTGTGTTGATACCGTCAGCATATATGGTAACGGTACCTTATATGGTACCCCTACCTTGGCATTGGTACCTGTATCGCTAACCATATGTGGTACCCGACCGACGTTTGGTACCATATATGGTACCAGTATCATAAACGGCGTTAAGTGCCAGACTGTTATACAAAACGCAAAACTAATGCTTAAGCAAATACAGTATAGATAAAAAAAATGTCCCATCGCATTTTCGGCCTTCACTCAAACGTTTCGTTCTCAGTCACTTCTTTACCGATTTGGCTCAAATTTTCAGCAAAAATTAACAACATGGTTGGCTAAATATTCTGCAGGTGTGGTGCCAAAATTCCGACTCATACTGGTTTTATGACCCGAAAACTAGGAATGAGGGTGGTCCACGCAAATTTATTTTTTTCGGTAATACAAGGAGTACAGGCCTGAAACTTGCAGGAATGATTGGTGTTGCTATTGGGCATAACATACGAAGCGGGCAGCCTTGTAGCTCAAAGGGCACTAAAATGGGGGAATTTCAAAAACATGAGTGAAAATCCCATAGTTAAGAAATCTGCACCTTCTAGAATCAAAGCACTGAATCTGTTGTTAATGAACATAGATTGTAGCAGGAAGTTCGACAAATAAATGAACCTGATATTTGAGCTCTGTTCCACACCATAGTAACCATCCCTGCAGCGTTTTATGAAAATTGAAAATCTTTAGAATCGTCATTTTGCCGGTTTTACGAAGAAAAGTCATATTTCGTCATGTTTTTGAAATTCCCCCATTTTAGTGCCCTTTGAGCTACAGGGCTGCCCGCTTAATGCCCAATAGCAACGCCAATCATTCCTGCAAGTTTCAGGCCTGTACTCCTTGTATTACCGAAAAAAAATAAATTTGCGTGGACCACCCTCATTCCTAGTTTTCGGGTCATGAAACCAGCATGAGTCGGAATTTTGGCACCACACTTGCAGAATATTTAGCCAACCATGTTGTTAATTTTTCCTGAAAATTTGAGCCAAATCGGTAAAGAAGTGACTGAGAACGAAACGTTTGAGTGAAGGCCGAAAAAGCGATGGGACATTTTTTTTATCTATACTGTATATTAGAACGCCATCCGAGCACGTTTTAAATATTACACAACATTCACTGGAAAATAGTAAAAAACCTAACTCTGGTCTGACGCCGTTCGGGGGTCTGAGCCCAAATTCTAGGTGCGGGGTTGGGCACTAAAAAAAGCTCAAAAATCGCACTTTTTCGGCTAAAAAACGTTAAAAATCGCTAACTTGGCTAAAAAAGCTTAAAATGCTGTTTTACAGACAATTTTGGCAATTTTTATGTTTAAAATTAAAAAATCGCAAAAATTTGTTAAAAAAAATTAGCTGCTAGAAAATCAGAATTCGGAAAATGGTCTTTGGTTGGTGGTCCTATCCCGGGGGTCTGGCCTAAGGCGGGTGGGGACAGACTCCGGACCAGTGTGGTGCATTTTCAAATTCTGAAACTAGGTAAAGTAATACTAGGTAAAATGCTCGGACCACAAACTAGGTAAAGTAATACTAGGTAAAATGTTCAGGCTGGAAACTAGGTAAAGCCATTAAAAACTAGGTAAAACTAGGTAAACCATTCAAATTATTAAATTATGCAGAAATAGATTATTTTGTTGAATAGTAATATTTCTACACATTTTTACTTAAGAGAAGCGTTGAATAATGAAAAAACGAGTTTTACAGACGACCAAGTGCAATTAAGAGCAAAGAGATTCAGTTTGCTTAAACAACAACTCAACCAGGAATCAAGGCATTCTAACATTCTGCAGAGCAATATTCTTGAGCAATCTTCAGATATGTCTGCCCAAGTGCATATGGGTAGATATGACGATTTGCTATCGATTAAGCATAAACACAACAATATTCGTCCAAGCCGAAGGACGGTGGTCCTTTTTAAACAAAAAAGCGGCCAAAAATGTTTACACTTGAAACCTTGTTTCGTTTTGTTTATGAGTTCCACTGTACTTTCGGACTTGAAACACTAATCGGCGCAAGTAGTGATCTCCCTAGCGGCGGCGGCGAACCGATCGATAGTTTGCGTGTACTGTATGTAGCTTTGTAGAATCAGGTCATGGCCGCTTCTTCAACTAGGTAACTAGGTAAGGGATTTTACCTAGTTTACCTAGTTTCTTAGAATTTTTAACTAGGTAAAGTAAAACTAGGTAAAACATTGTGTCCGGAAACTAGGTAAAGTAATACTAGTAGGGACCGGCACGCGAAAATTCAAAATGCCCCTAGGCGAAATTGGGCTTCAGAATTGAAAAGAGCACACTTTATACAGTCTAACAAAACAAACCGGAACGGAATTGGCCGGATATTAAGCCAGTTATGACCGTTTAACTGCGTCACCCAGCGTGCCACCTTTTCTTCCTAGAAAGTTGACCGCAACGTGCATACCGATATGACGGATGTACTTTATCAGACTGTCACTCGTAAACCCCTGCGCCGATTTTGATGGGACCGGTGTCATTCTAATCGCAATGCGATTTTCTTTTACATTTTTTATATACCAAGACTGTAGGACTGCGTCTACCACCTTTATATACCGAACAAACACCGAACCAGGTGTAGCTGCGGGGGGCGGAAATCAGGAACCGATCGCAAACAGAAATTAATGTTTTTAATGACCATTGTTAATTATAAATTAACAAGTTTTATCGATAAATATAGATAATCGATTATTTTTTGGCAATATTCCAAAATTTCAAAATCGTCCAAAACGGTCATGTTATATATCATTTGAAAGCCCTTCGCCTGGCGAGTCTAGTGATCACTACATCAGCATAGGGAACGCCCCGGGGGGCCTGTTTTGCCAAATATAAAAGTACCACTAGAGACGCAAAAGTATAGGCACGCTCTGGAGGGCCTGTTTTCCAAATATAAAAATACCCCTAGGGGACACATCAGTATACGCACGCTCTGGGCATCCATGGGCCAGAAAAATCCGGAGGGGGGTAGGGGGGTCTGGAGACCTCGGGGGGGGGCGGCGAGGGGGGTATGGAGTATGTATGTATGGACGGCCGAGGCGGGTATTGGCCGGTGAGGGGGTAAACCCCCCTTACCCCCGGCCCATGTATGCTGGAGGGCCTGTTTTCCAAATATAAAAATACCCCTAGGGGACGCATCAGTATAGGGCCCGCTCCGGAAGGCCTGTTTTAATAACATAAAAGTACCCCTAGGGGACGCATCGGTATAGGGCACGCTCTCTAAGCCTTAGCCTAAGCCTGTACAGGGCACGCTCCTAAGGGCCTGTTTTCCAAATATAAAAATACCCCAAGGCGTACGCATCAGTATAGGGCACGTTCCGGAGTCGTATAGTGATAAGAAAGTTAATTAATTAATATATAGTCCATTTGTGACCTTCCCTGTTCCCCCCCAGCTACACCTAAGCCCAAACACCTTGGTAGCTTGAACAACTAGAACTGAATAGTAGAGTGTGAACTGGTATTCCTGTGTTTTCCAGGTACATTTGTACATGTCACAGCGGGGCTGGGGTTCTGCTCCCCTCCCACGCTCCCACTGACTTGGGACAACCCCCCCCAGATAGGGGAGTACCCCACCAAAACGATCTTTTCCACTCTCCCTCTCCGATGTTTCTGGCTCAATTTTTTTTTACAGTTTCAGACACTAAAATTGTTTGTAAAACAGCGCTTTTTAGCTGCAAGTGGTACCCGAGGCATAATCAGCCTTTTTATACGATTTGTAGCACAAAATTGCTGTTTTTGAGCGTTTTTAGCACTCCACACTCCGAATTTGGGCTCAGACACCCCAACCCTTCCCTTCCGCCTTCCCTCCAAACATACATGGGCCGGGGGTGAGGGGGTTTGTACTTTGGTGAGAAATTCCGACTTTCGTTCGTTACTGGACTACCTTCTGTGCCTGTTTGCGTTGGAACATGCAACTCAAATTTGGGCAAAACATATCTATCATACTTATGAATAAATGCTGAAAATTTGAAGAAATTCCACTGACATATGAATGAAAACGAATTATATGAAGTTAACTCGAATAAGCGATTACAGGTTTTTTCCGCTTTTGTACCATATTTATTGACTACACACGTTAAGCCTGAGCAAGATTCACCTTATATTGATTAGCAGAGACGCAAAACTACTGAAGGAATGTAAAGAAGCAAAATTAAAACCATTGGCTTTGGGCTGCTCAGGATCCCCAATACGTTCGTATTCGATACCCCCTAATTTTAACGACCTCATCAACTTTAACCCAATTTCCGGGATCTTTGGCGGACCTAGGAGACCAATGCTCAGTCATTTGAGTAAGAGCAACACCCAAACTAAAATTTAAGCGGGCGCACCTTTTTTATTTGTTCTTTGTTTAAGAGCAAACTTTCGTTTTCTGAAAAAATACCGATTCCGCCTATGCTTAACCATGTAAAATTTCAATCTGATTTCCGGGATCTTTGGCTGCATCGATGCCGAAAAAAAATGGCTCAAACGAAAGATGATCAATGCCTCTTTATTACCGTCGGGCGCACCTTTTGAGATCATAAACTTTTTTTACACTGACGCTGTTTTTCCGCTTATTTTAGCCAAAAACAACCGCAGCTTAGCGTATACCAAGGCGATTTGGGTGAATAGTTATGTTAAAATAATCAAAACAAATAACCATAAAAAAAGAACGCGCTTTTCTAGCCGCATTTTTTAAAAAAAGATGATTTTGACCGCCGCGACACCAATGTGGTGAAAACGCGCGAAGAAAATTAGGCACGCGGTACGGCGCAAAAATGGCCGCCGTTGCCGGTCCCTAATACTAGGTACTTTTCTCGAAAAATAACTAGGTAATACTAGGTATACATAGTTACCTAGTTAAAAAGTGCACCACACTGCTCCGGAGTCCGGACCCCCTGTTACATGTATGACCTACATACATAGAGCTATTAAAGAGGTAAACTAAGACTATGTCAAGTGTCTGTAGTACTGTATAATGATGAAGAGCTCACTAACCTCTCTCAATCCTATAGTTTGTTGCCTTGATTGCTGTTGAATTATTTAACTTAGCAGCTTTTCTTTCGCGAACTTTCCTTCTCATAGAAACCAAAATAATAATCAACAACAAAAAGGCGAGACAAATAAGGAAACATATTTTGATTGACTCTCTTCGTCTGTCCACTGCTGCACTTGGCATTTCCTGTCACACTACACCGTGGCGTGCAAAGCGGCAAGGTGTTTGTTTTCGCTATTCCTACCAAGCCAGCCTTACCTATTACAACAGACACGTCGCTATTTATACGTTCACACTGGCTTGTGCATACCTGAGCTGTTGATCAAAGTTCGATTGTCGCCTGTGTGTGACTAGTGAAGTAATGTATTTAATAAAAGTTACATTCATACCTCATTTCTCAAACAACAGAGACAAGCACATTATCATAAAACACAAGCAGATTATCATGGCAAAGTAAATCTCATTAACCGGTTGATACAGCATGAACCATAGAACGCAGAGGTGAGTGGACATTTCTTAAATTTGCTGGACAGCACACCTTGCCTTTGCAGACTTGCCCGGCCGGGCAATAGTCATTTTTACACTGACCCAACGGCATCAAGTTTCCATGGCACATGTTAACTGAAAGCAGGGCAATAATAGAGAACATGTAAGAAGGAAGGAAGGAAGGAAGGAAGGAAGGAAGGAAGGAAGGAAGGAAGGAAGGAAGGAAGGAAGGAAGGAAGGAAGGAAGGAAGGAAGGAAGGAAGGAAGGAAGGAAGGAAGGAAGGAAGGAAGGAAGGAAGGAAGGAAGGAAGGAAGGAAGGAAGGAAGGAAGGAAGGAAGGAAGGAAGGAAGGAAGGAAGGAAGGAAGGAAGGAAGGAAGGACGGAAGGACGGAAGGACGGAAGGAAGGACGGAAGGAAGGAAGGAAGGAAGGAAGGATGGAAGGAAGGAAGGATGGAAGGAAGGAAGGAAGGAAGGAAGGAAGGAAGGAAGGAAGGAAGGAAGGAAGGAAGGAAGGAAGGAAGGAAGGAAGGAAGGAAGGAAGGAAGGAAGGAAGGAAGGAAGGACGGAGGGAGGGAGGGAGGGAGGGAGGGAGGGAGGGAGGGAGGGAGGGAGGGAGGGACGGAGGGACGGAGGGACGGAGGGACGGAGGGACGGAGGGACGGAGGGACGGAGGGACGGAGGGACGGAGGGACGGAGGGACGGAGGGACGGAGGGATGGACGGACGGACGGACGGACGGATGGACGGACGGATGGACGGACGGACGGACGGGCGGATGGACGGACGGACAGACAGATAGATGGACAGAAAAGGATGGATGAATGGGTGGATGGGCGGACAGACGATGGATGTGTGGACAAACAGATGGATGGATGAACAATGGACGGATGACAGACAGATGGATGATTAACAGATGCAGATGCAGACAGATGCATGGATGAACAGACAGACAGACAGGCGGGACAGATTGAAGGATGGATGGGTGGACCGATGCAAGTCATGCATGTTGGATAAAGATAAGTTATAACTACTGTTGATCGGGTATACCCATACCCATACCCGAAACTGGGTATTTTTGAGCAAAACTACCTGAAATTGGGTATACCCATACCCGGGTACTTTTTGAAATACCCATACCCGGGTATACCCGATTTTTTGAAAAATACCGGGTAATTGAATGGGTATTCTTTAGAAAAAAATGGCAACAACACACGTTAATTCCTGTAAAAAAACTCTCTTAAGGAAGTGTTAAATAGAAGCACCGTTTTTGTCTTGCATCATGCAGTCACTTTACTGGTTCAGAAGAGTTAGTTATCCACCCAATTTGTTTCATTGTATAATTAAGTATTTTAGCGCTTTAAATTTATGCATAGAAGAAGACCATGAAAACATCTTACTGAAAAACGTTTGCGGGCTCAGAAAGGAATGCTCTGGGTTGTTATGCACCTCAATCTCTCACCGCAAAATTCACAGTACATACATGACATGCATAAAACATGGTATTTAATTGAAGCTGAATTCTTACAAACGTACATACATTACATAAAAAACACTGTTGTGTGCTACAGTAAGTTTCTTGCCTCTCGTTTACTTCTAATAGAAATTAGACTTCCATTTTGGTGCTCCCTTTGAGGATAAATCAGGGTTCGTGCCGGACCTGCAAAGTCAGCAAGTAATGGAAAAGCCAGGGAATCATGGAAAAGTCAGGGAATTTGGTGTCTGGTCAGGGAAAAATTTGATAGCCCTAGGAACCATAGTAACAGGGGGGTCTGGGGGTCTGCCCCCACCCGACTTAGAACACACCCCCCCCCGGATGGGGACCCCCCCCCCCCCCCCGAGACGATTTCACCGCCCCCCCCCCCGATTTTTCTGGCAAGTAAATTTTTGAGCAAATTTTTGCAATTTTTTACTATTTCAGACACAAAAATTGCCTGCAAAACAGCACTTTTAAGCTGTATTTGAGCCCAAATTAGCGATTTTTAGCCCAAAAATTGCGATTTTTGAGCGTTTTTTGGTGCCCTACCCCCCTCCCAAAATTTTGGCTCAGACCCCCCCCCGGCCGGCGCCAGACCCCCCCCCAACCCCCCTCCCCCCATCGGCGGATGACCTGTTACATGTATGCTAGGAACATCTCGCCGCCACACGGTCCTGTCAGTTCTTTACACACCACCCTTTTTGAAAATCGGTCTTCTCACTTTACTACTACTTAAACCAGAATTTTGTACTTTGAATACCGTTGAAATGGGTTTTACAAAGCAAGTTTTTCGAAATTTTCTCACGCTGGCTGGAGCTTCCTCAGCCTGGTTGGTCAGGGAATTGTGACTTTGGTTATGGAGAAGTCACTGAAAGCTCAGGTAACTTTGATATTCAAAAGCCGCACGAACCCTGTAAATACCACTGTAAAGCTAGTAAATGTAGTTGGACTTTAATTAGAAAGTTACAACGTTTCTATGCACTTGGTCTTAATGCTGGGATGTATTTACTTACAGCAAGCTAAAATTTTTATACAACTATGGTGGGTGAGCCAGAATCAGGAAGAACTATTGGAAATTATACTCCAGATTCTAGAAAGCTGATTATATTCTTTTGCCAATGTTAATCTGCAAAGTATTCGAAAATTCACAAGTGTACTAGTAACTGTAAAGTAAAACTGTAACACTTACTACTACATCAGGCACACTGAGCACATAATAGCTGTCGAAAAAGCGGTTTAAAACCTATTTTTGCAAAACCAACTGAAATTTGGCATCTTTAAGGAATTTCGCGATTTTAATGAAAAATACCCGATTCATACCCGATACCCGGGTATTTTTAAAATACCTACCCATACCCATACCCGGGTATGGGTATTTTAAAAAATACCTACCCATACCCATACCCAATTCAGATTCGAATACCCATAGCAACAGTAGTTATAACTCACCCCATTCTCCTCCTCCACCACCACCGCCTTCACCACCTTCACCACCTTCACCTCCTTCGCCCCCTTCACCTCCTTCGCCTCCTTCGCTTCCGTCATCATCACCACCTCCAATTGAAGATCCATCATCATCGTCATCATCTCCATAACTTCCTCTTCCTCTACCACTTGCTATTCCATCGGCTCGATTCTGGGCCACATAAGTACCGCCCCCACAGAAATGGTAAACACAATAGTTACTGCCTTTGGAGTTAATCACTAGAGCTGTGATTGCTCCGATAAGACACATTAGCAGGCCGAATAGAAACAGCATAGGAAAACACATTATTGGTTGACGGGAGCTCATTCTGGCAGTTCTTCTTAGAGTGGTGAGTAGCCGAGTGAATCACTCACCAGAGGAGCGGCTTTTATGAAAGACAAGGTTGTAAAGTGTTCTGCTAGAATAGGGCGATTTGGTAAAAGTTTGATAGCGTCAGTTGACGTAGAGATAAGCAGTATTGAGACATATTTGCACTCTGTTTATTCCAAACAGGAGTATCTATTTCCAAAGGCTAAAATGAATTTCCAAAGTACAGAATGAATGAAGGTTGTATTCAGGTTGCTATGTTATCCAATTTGAATTTATGAGGCTTTCTCCTTAAATCGGTTGGCATCCTGCTTTGTTATTCTATTCCTCCTCACAATCAATCAATTAATCAATCAATCAATTAATCAATCAAGCAATCAATCAATCAATCAATACATCCTGTCCTGTTTCTGTGCAAGGTGTTCCAAAAATTGATTCGGAGTTCAGACTTCAGATTTATTTTGAGAAAGGCTTGTCCTAAAGATCTGTCCTTCTGTTCTGCTAATTCAAAAGGCTCGTTCAAAAATATGTTCAGTAATTCACAATTTTCTCAAGATTGTGTCAATCTCAATGAAATTTTAACACACAATGTCCAGCAAGTTAGCGAAGATTGTCAAAATTCCAGGTCATTTTAGAGAAGATTGGCTTGGCTCCGACTCATGCTTGGACTGTCGGCACTAAACCGTCCCGGATGTCCACTGGGAATTTGCCCATCTGCGACTGATGATGCCTAGAGCTGATGGTTTAATGTGCACCCGGGCCACCCATATCTAGACCTAATTCGTAGTACTACAAACTACTGTATGTACTAACTACAAACTACATATTTTCGGCGATTATGACGTCATCACGACTACAAATTAACTAAGACTACATATTATTTTGGATGACTACAAATTGACTACAAACTACTATTTCATAATTTGCGAATTTGTAGTCAATTTGTAGTCATTTTTCTTGGAAATTTTGCGATTTTTTATTGTAATTTTATATTAATTAAGTCCCCAATCGGCCTTTGAGCTGCCTTTAGCTTATGAAAAGCTTACCAAATACCAAGAACGAAACTATTCTTTATGTAAAGTGTTAGAAAGATCGGTTTTCTAATTTTCTCGCTTTTTACCCCTATAAATTTTCAAAGAAAGGCGACCACATGATTGACTTTTGCACATTCCTTCGTGTTTTTTTCTTGTCTTAGTTTTTAAAAAATATCTCATTCTATTTCTAAAAAATGCCAAATGTTCAGCATTGGAATTCTGTTAAATATTGAATTCTGTCTGTTTGTTTCCAGAAATATCGATTAGAAACGACGATTTTTTACAGAAAAAACAGCTAACAAGCTTCCCGTTATTATTTTTGCAAAGCATTTCTATGACTGATTGTTCAATTGGCAAAAATTTGCAGTAATATCGAATTTCTGACGTTTGGTAACCTGACTACAAATTGACTACCGGAGTTTTCCACTTACAAGACCTGGTCTTATAACTGGAAAATGCCCAAATTTAGGGTCACTTTTTGGCGCCCTTTTGAAGACCATGGTCTTATAACTGGAAAATGTTATTTCGCTTCAAAAACGGATTTTTGGCCAAACATTAAAATGATCTTGATGTAGATGGTTGTTCCTGGAATTCCTGACCATTTTAAGGTCTTGCTTTGAAATTTTTCAAGGAAATAGTGTTGAAGCATAGCAGAGTACTGTATTGTGTCGAAAACAAAAACCAGAATATCCTGCTTTACATTCGAATGTACTTCTGCCCTTGTTTTCTAACGACCGACAGCTTTTGTTCACTTAAAAATCGTTTACTTGCGTGTTAAAATTGACCAATTTAACTAAGACCATGGTCTTTTATCTGGAAAATGGATGTCAATGAACTCAGTTTTCCGACCACCTATTAGAAGACCATGGTCCTATAACTGGAAACAAAAACCTATTTAAAGACCATGGTCTTTTAACTATGGTGGTCTTATAAGCGGAAATCTCCGGTACAAACTAAAACTACATATTTTTGGAACCTGAATTTGACAACTACAAACTAAGACTACAAATTATTTTCGCGAAAATTTTTAACTACAAACTAAGACTACAAATTGAAATTGTCTGAGGATATAGGTCTACCCATATCTCGACTGTGCGGTGCGACAGTTGAACCCAGTGGTGCAGAAGGGTCGGCCGCCCGACTTTTCCGGCTTGAACTAGTGGCCGTCTATTGTTCCCGCAACAACAACAAGATTTCTGGAAACGCAGCAAAAAGGTATGTTGTCATTTTTCGTGACACCCTGTATTTACAAACTTTCTAATTGGCAAAATTGAGATATTGAGTAAATATGAACATCATAAAATGAAGTTATGAGCACTATGAACGGAAAACTGATGGAAGTACAAAAGAATAAATCAAATAAAGTAATGTATATGCTTCATTTATCAGAGTGGTTGTTACTTGTAAGTTCAACAGACTGACCATCGAATTGCGCAGAGTGGACGCTTTGACTAATTGCTGAAAAGGAAAGTATTATATATAAATGAAGAACGTTAAAAATCAAACATTTTACGTCGAACTGGAGGTACCATATGCGCTCTGCTCGTAGCTGGACTGAAAATAATAATACAAAAATAAATAAACAAATTGTCATCATTAAAACTTACAAATTCTCTGATCTGCCTCTAGATTTCTTCCAAATTCTAATAAGGACTAGGGTTGCTATCAATATCAACAAACAAACACCGACTACTATCAGAAAAATCCAACCAACTAAAAGAAAATAGGTTGACATGATAACAAAACTAATAGAAACCAGGTACTGTTTGTATGCTTCTTTTCTTTTGCCGCATAACTTGCTCTTCCATAAAAGCTTTCTGCTTCTGTACTTAGTACACTTCTATCCACAATGGCACAGCACTTTTTGCTTTTTTGAGGTGACAAATCATTTAGGAGATTGTGAACTTGCTTCTCGTCTTTTCTTTTAATGAAAAATTCTGCAAAATCAGAAAAAACCTTGAATCCACAATATTTTTTGTAAAGTTATTCTAACCTGAGACGCAGCCAGAATAATTTCCTTCGAGAGGCTCAAGATTGACACTTTTTACATCGACATTCACTGCTGTACTTTTCTCAGGGTATGAATCAAACTTAAATAAACTAAGTTATACGGAAAATTTGTGGAAATACATATAAATCAAAATCAAAATATAATATACCTTAATAGTAAGCTTAGCCACTTCCTTTCGAAGCACCAGAAAATGGCTTCTTTGGTCGGTTTTGAGCTCGTCCACTAAGAATTGAACATCCACTGCACCGTTTTCAAATTTCACGAAAATTCTCTGCTTGTTTTCACCAGCTTTAGCTGCACAGACATACATTGACGCCCAACTAAAAGCAACATTCCTTATGTACAAGCTGTCCCACATATTTATCATCGGTTTCTCTTTGCTGTAACTTTTGTATTTGTCAATCAATTTCTCTGAAATTTTAAAACAATACCGCAGGACCGAGTCTATGATAGATAACGTGGGACGCACTGTATTTCTGTAGAATCAGGTGATTCAGTAATCACAAACTACTATCTTACCTTTTGTTTTTCATTATAGACAAAAAGCAGAGAGCTTTTTCAGTAAGCTGAGTTGAGCTTGGCGGTTTGAAGGCGAGCCAAATAGTTTCAGCTGGTTTCAGTTTCTCAAACTCCTTTGATGACGAATTATTGACATTTGAACTAGCAAGCATCAAGCAATGGTCTGTAACACATTCTTTTTTCATTTTTATAATAATTAAACTATTATACCATGGGTAGGAACGACACACTTTTCAGCTGTTGAGTCAACTTTTATAAGAAGCTTTTTTGTACATTTGCATTCAAACTTATATTTTCCAGGTATAACTAAAGAGTTTGCAGAACAGGCTGAACCGCAACTGCAGGAAGGACAATGATTGAGCACTGAAATATTATTTCTGCTTTTCACATGTCAAAAGTACTAATGATTCATACTTCTGTCCAACCCAAGTGAGGTCTTATCGATAACCTCTCGAGTGTCAGAGTCTAGCATTTTCTTGAAAGGGTACTTCTCTCCATCAATTGACAGCTGCGAAAGGCAACCTTGAAACATACATGTAGGAGGGGGGGGTTTTGGGGGGTTTAGCCCCCCCCAGGCCCGATTTTCGGCAAAAAAACCCCCCCCCAGCCGAATTCTGGGGGGGGTTTTTTTCTGAAACCCTATTTTGGGTTACAAACTGCTAAAATTCAGGGTTTCAAGACTTATATACCGTAATTTAGCATTTCAAAAGCCCTAAATAGGGTTCCGGAACCCTAGTTAGGGTTTCAGAAACCCTAAGTAATGCCTCCGGAACCCTATTTAGGGTTTCAGAAACCCTAAATAGTGTTCCGAAACCCTGTTTTGGGTACCTGAAAGCCTAAATAGGGTTCCGGAGCCCTAATTTGGGTTTCAAAAGCCCTAAATAGGGTTCCGAAACCCTGTTTTGGGTTTCTGAAACCCTAAATAGCGTTCCGGAACCCTAATTTAGGTTTCTGAAACCCTAAATAGGGTTCCGGAACCCTAATTTGGGTTTCTGAAACCCTAAATAGGGTTCCGGAACCCTAATTTGGGTTTCAAAAACCCTAAATAGGGTTACGGAACCCTAATTTGGGTTTCACAGAGACTAAACAGGGTTTCTGGAGGCCCAAATAGGGTTCCGGAACCCTAATTTGGGTTTCACAGAGACTAAACAGGGTTTCTGGAGGCCCAAAGTAGGGTTCCGGAACCCTAATTTGGGTTTCAAAAGCCCTAAATAGGGTTCCGGAGCCCTAATTTGGGTCTCAAAAACCCTAAACAGGGTTTCAGTGCCCTAATTTTTGTTTCAAAATCTCTAAATAGGGTTCCAGATACGCATTTTAGCTCTATTCTGTCGAGTAAAATTGAGCTTTTTTGCATGTTTTAAAGCAAAAACATGTTTTTTGCACGTTTTTAATAAAAAATAGGATTTTCTGCACATTTTAAACCAATAAATAGGGTTTTATAGGGAATTTTTGCACTTCTGACAGGATTTTTACCGGATTTTTAGTCCTCAAAACCCTGTTTTGAGCCCAAAAAAAGGTCGCTAAAACCCACTTTTGGACACCAAAAAAAGGTCGCTGAAACCCCCTTTGGAAATAGTGCTGAAACCCTATTTTGGATCTGGAAAAAACCCCCCCCAGCCGAAAACCCAGCTACATGTATGCCTTGAAATGGACGTTGGTGCATAGGAAAAGTGCTGTGGTGTCGATTGTGCAAATGACCAATGTATTTTGTATCATTGGTTGGTAAGCCACCAATACGCAGTGTAACTGTGTCCTCAACTGGACCCTCTCTCTCCAAATCTGGAAGTAAGAAATGTCTCTATTTTACTACCATCGAAGTATATTTTACCATTTCCATGTTCGACATGATCCTCCATAAGTTTGCAGCTTTTGCCATTCACAAACAAAAATATATCATCTTGGTGTTGGAAAAATGCAACAGAAAACCATTCCATATTGCCATAACCTTGAAACGCGATTTTGATACCAAGAAAACGTTTAATGTTATTCGACACCTTCTCTTCTCTCAATCTGGCAGATTCGGCAGTCTGCAGCCATACTGGTCATAGATGGTTTCTCACAGTAGAGTCCAGTCAAAGAGGAATCTTCATAGGTTAGTTGCATAATTTGATACTTGTTTTTAGAAGAAATGGAGGCTGGAGTGTAGAGCCACAGTAACCAACCTTTTGACTAAAGAGCAGAATATCTCTGATTGTTGACAAACAAACAAACAAACAAACAAACAAACAAACAAACAAACAAACAAACAAACGAACGAACGAACGAACAAACGAACGAACGAACGAACGAACGAACGAACGAACGAACGAACGAACGAATGAACGAACGAACGAACGAACGAATGAACGAACGAACGAACGAACGAACGAACGAACGAATGAATGAACGAATGAATGAACAAACGAATGAACGAACGAACGAACGAACGAATGAACGAACGAATGAACGAACAAACAAACGAACGAACGAACGAACGAACGAACGAACGAATGAACGAACGAACGAACAAATGAATGAATGAATGAACGAACGAACGAACGAATGAATGAACGAACGAAAACGAACGAATGAACCAACAAACGAATGAACGAACGAACGAATGAACAAACAAACAAACAAACCTTGTCTGACTTGAACATAAACGAAATCTGCCTTGGTGATGTACCATTTGCTATTTTTTTCACAAGAAAGGAATACCTTGTCTCTCCTACTAATGGAAACATTGAAATTGCTTCTTCTAAAAATTATAAAGCAACATATTTTTAGATTACAAGCCTGTTGTGCTCACTGTTAATTTCTGCTTCGGGGACACAGTCATTGTTGCTAACACTTGGTATACAGCGCATTGCGTTAAATTTTGTCAATGCATCCGTTTGATCCACTTTTTGGCTGCAATAATAAAGCCAAATTATAGCAATTTTTCATCAGAAAAGGTTATGTTTGTACTTTTACCTGATGGTTGGTATGTATAGATCATTGTCAGTTATTACATTTGTTAGAAACAGTCTTCTGCCAGTCAATCTATAGAAGCAGAATAAATGAATAAATAAATAAATGAAATACATACTGAAGCACAGAAGAATTGACCAAAAATTCTATATTATCCAGATCATCTTCAACTGAAATTTCAGCAGCTGCTGCATTATCCACAACAAACAACAGTTTTCCATTAGACACATCTAATTTTGCAGTGTGCCAAGAACCCGGCACGAGATCGTTATTCGCATAGACAGTAAGATTTTCAGTTGCTTTCACAATCTTTGTCAGAAAACCTAAAACATTGTGTTTCACATGTAGGCTGCCAAATTTCTATGTAAAAAGAATCAACCGTTTTCGATGCCAATGTGCACCATAGTGACATTTTGTCTTTGAACACGTAGCAAAGCTGAGTTCCAATCTTCAGTATAAAACAGGAATTCCAGCGAATTCTTGAAGGCTAGTTTTACTGGTTCCACTTGTTCAGTTAGAATTTGAAAAGCTGTTTTGAATAGCTCAGCACGTGCTAGAAATGAAATTTCAAATATATACGGTAGAAAAACGTGCACGAAACTTGAATTCCTCAGCATTTGCTTGCAGAATGTAGGACTGAGGGAGATGCTGATTGGTTCACTAGTTTTTAGCCATTTCTTGACTTTATAACCAGTTACTGGTTGGGAAGACTTGATTGGTTGCTTGGTCAAACATAGTTGGGCTGAAATATGTACATATTACTATAAAAATACTCTTGCAAAAATTGTTAAAAGTTTACAAACCAATTTCAATTTCATGTCCCTTCTCAGTTGTCTCTAAAACTGCATCTGCAAATTTCTCTGCACTCGTAAACAAACTATGACACTGTATCTGTTGATTGCATTCTCCCTGTAGTTTCAAGCTTGCTGGCGATAGTCTAAACAGTTGGTTTTATTGCTTTTGTAATTTAAAAAAAAAACACACTGATTCCCAATTGGTAGAGAATATTCAGAGAGTACAGGCATTCCTCTCAAACCTTCCAACGGCACTAAAGCATTCTGAATTCTTGCCACCACATATCCTTCTTTTGCGTTGCTCATGTCGCAAAAAATTCTGGCCGAACCGGAACCCAGATTTTCTACCGAATACACACCGGATTTGGTATTGCCTTGCAGAAAATGGTCAGCGCATGTCTTCTCTGCTAGAATGGTTTAGGCAAATACAACCTTTTCTTCAAACAAAGCAAAAAAGACTTACCAGCCATAGATTCTGCAGTTAAAACCCCAAGCAGTAATAAAGACAAGTGTATAGGCATTGTCGCAACCTATGTATAGTACAGCTCAACAGATAAATAAATACATGGCTGGGAAGCAAGGACGCCGTTTGCTGTTATTCATGCAGACGGTTTTTCAACTTTGATTTGTCATAGAAGCTTTCAATGCTGACACATTCTTTGAATTTATTTGTGTGACCTTTACAGAAATGGCAAGAATTTGTACACCCAGTGGAAAATTTGAGCTGGAGAACATTTTATTCAATTCATGATAGAACAAGAGATAGGTTCTTCCTTTTCTTTCAGTCAGTTTCTGAATAAGCTGGATTCGCAAACGAAATCACCGAATCTTTGGAGCGAAACTTCACGCTTAAACGTTCTAAAAATATGGAAAATAAGAAGAGAAGTCTATTTTTCAGTCGTAACGGTTACTCAGACTCTTGATTGAATCTGGGCGGGGTTGAAGTTGAGGAAGTTTCGGTCTGAAAACGAGCAGAAAATACTTTCACATTCGGCTGAAATAAGAGAACCTTGTTTTGCCAAGTTTCCAAACAAGAAAGAACACCAAACCAACAATCAAGAACAGTAGCGTAATGATAACACTAACAAGGAAAAAGTAATAGTTGAAATCATGCCAGGATGGTTCTAAGGAATGTCCTGACATAAGAAATAATGCCTCTAAGACTGGATCAATTGATACGTAAAAATGGTAAAAGTTAGACTAGTTTCAACCACTGACCAACGTTTCTCCTGAATCATAATGTTAAGCTTCCTATTGAAACAGCTCTTTGTACTCAGTTCTGCCTACAGACGACAATCAGTCAAAGCAACCAGGATAAAATGCTGCAATCAGAGATAACTGCAGTCTTCAAATAAGCATGAGAGGGGTTACTATGCACCCAGAAATACAATTTTTTACATTAAGAGTCGGTCTCTGAACCGATCGAGTCTCAGTATTCAGACCCCAAATTTGAAACTTTAGGCTAGAGAGCTGTATGTTGGTACACTAATACATACTTATGAGTTGTCTTTCGGCCCCAAAGGATTAGTGGATTTGACGCTCCAATCCCGAGATACAGCCTTCTGAAAATCGGCCTGCTTAACCATGGGACCCAATTTTCAAACTCGAATTTCTAACCTACCAGCTGGAGTTTGAAGATAAAAATTTGGGTTTTTGCGTAACTTTTGGAGTACTTTAAGAATCTGCAGTCCAATTTTGTTTTGAAATAAAAAAATTTTTTTTCGACCTCTTTGGTGGGCCATAACTCGGCTGCAACCCCCCCTAGAGGCGCTTTTTTATTTCATAACTTTGTAGTGCTTTTTATAAGCTTCATTTTGGTATAGAATATGGTACGATTGCTGGTGGCCAATCCAGTGAAAATTGGCCTCAAATGTTGAGAACTCATAAAAATTTGGTCTTCCAAATGAGGGAATTTTTCGAGTTTGTAACCTATGAGGCCAATTTTAACTGGATTGGCCACGAGCAATCGTACCATATTCTATACCAAAATGAAGCTTATAAAAATCGCTACAAAGTTATGAAATAAAAAAGCGCCTCTAGGGGGGCTCTAGCCGAGTTATGGCCCCCCAAAGAGGTCGAAAAAAAATTTTTTTCCTCGAAGTTCTAAATCCACTAAATATTCCGAAAGCACACTGAAAGTACTCTGGAAACCCAAATTTTCACAGCTCAACTCCGTTCATTAAGTCAGAAATTCGATTTGGAAAATTATGTCTAGAGTGAAACATGCGAATTTTTCGAGTTCGTGACATTTGAGGCCAATTTTCACTGGATTGGCCACCAGCAATCGTACCATATTCTATACTAAAATGAAGCTTATAAAAAGCACTACAAAGTTATGAAATAAAAAAGCGCCTCTAGGGGGGGTTGCAGCCGAGTTATGGCCCACCAAAGAGGTCGAAAAAAATTTTTTTTATTCCAAAACAAAATTGGACTGCAGGTTCTTAAAGTACTCCAAAAGTTACGCAAAAACCCATATTTTTATCTTCAAACTCCAGCTGGTAGGTTAGAAATTCGAGTTTGAAATTTTGGTCCCATAGTTAAGCAGGCCGATTTTCAGAAGGCTGTATCTCTGGATTGGAGCGTCAAATCAACTAATCCTTTGGGGCCGAAAGACAACTCATAAGTATGTATTAGTGCACCAACTTACAGCTCTCTAGCCCAAAGTTTCAATTTTGGGGTCTGAATAGGGCAAAGAGCCAAGACTCGATCAGTTCAGAGACTGACTCTTAATTTGCTCAATCCTATCACCGAACAGAAAACAAGCAATCCAAACTCCATCTCACGAATTTTGACGAAAGCAAAACACAGTCCTAAAAGCATTACGATAGGTTTTGGTAAACAAAATATGACAGAACATAGCAGCGCTACCATTTATGAAGTAGAGGAAAGGCAACAATATGTTTTCCGAAAAAGTCCAGTACAGTTGGGGGTACACAAAGTAGGCGTACTGGTGTGCTGGGTCAAAAAACAGTTGCCTATTCGACTTCCCCGATATGGTTATATAAAAATAGCTATAAATGGGTTTGGCCATATTAACCAGAGCTTCAGCTAAGACCACAACCAAATTCATGCCCACAGTTCCGGCCAGCAAAGACCGCTTATCTGTCTCTCTCTTCAAGTTATCTTCATCGGTGCCAGTTCGGTTGCTCAGAAACTTTTTCCACTTCTGTTGGTAGCACACTGCTGCCACCACTTGCAAACAAACCACTGTGCCCATAACGAGAGTGTGCCAACGATCCCCGAAATCAAAAACAGACGCTATCCCAATATTCATGGCCAGGTCATGAAACAGAGGTGAGCCCACGCTACAGATATACCCCAAAGGACCCCACAAACACACCACACTCACAACCACCACAAACACTGCCACCTTTAAGCTTCGTCTTCGTTGGTTTGCTGAGTGATACCGAAGTGGTCTCGACACTGCTCTGTACCGATCAAGCATCAGTGCCAGTAGAAAGGCCTGATTGAGAATGGCCGCTAATCTTCGCAGACCTTTTGGCAGTGCAGTGATAGTTAGATAGTAGGTGACTGGACACGGAGACAGCCAGATTTGGAGTGCCACGCAAACTTTTGACAGGTCGACGATTAGAAAAACGTTGGTCAGTAGGTCCGAGATCACCTCTCCGAGATGCAGGTAGATGGCGGCTCCTACGTCGTTTCTCATCACTTTCTTCAAAGTAGCCAGATTTAGTGTGTTGAAGAGGACTGTTAACGGCAGATAGACGAGAGCTGAAAGAATGCCGATCAAAATGAACATTGCTCTGAGATTGTTGATATGGTAGTCCTTGGTCTTCTTGACTGATACGCCAAGCACGTCTGAAGAGTGGTATTCCTTTAGCAGTCTCTCTTCTATGTAGGTAGAGTAGTAGGATGTGAACTGCAAGAGAGAGCAAGAACGGTGACAGTTTAGCTGTTTCCAGCCATCCAGAGACAATTGCACAAGTGTGGACAGTCCTCGTTCGTCCATGAAGGTCAGTTGAAGAGCATCAAGCCAATAAATTGCCTGACTGCGACCGCATTTGTGAGAAGTGTAGTTGTAGCTGCTGCTTTCGCTGTACTCTCGTGAATAGCAACTGTACACGGAACACATATATTGCCATCTAAAATAGTCAGGGATATAAAGAAAGATAAGTGTAAATTAACCTGATATGTCTGAGTGTTTGGTTGAGACGGCCGTTCCAATCTTTTGGCCATTTCCAGCGCCAATCTGACTCCTCCTTTGAGAGTGCTGACGCAATGCAGAGCAATAGAAGTATGATCAGCAATCGACATAACATTTCAGAAGGTTTGCAAGCCACACTGACTGAAACAGCTCAGTGCACGAAGGTTTCAGGCTTCTATTGTCATTCAACACGAGATGGTGCGTGTTTGTCTGTGAAAGTTATTATAGACAGCTGCCGGCATAGTGTAGTATCCAAACAGTATGGAGAGAATATCACGGAGTTGAGACACCAATCTATTCTGCTAGTTGCTTTCACAAAAGCAATTGGAGTTTTGATGCATTGGTTGCTACGTAGTATAACTTTGTTCAGATCTAGCGAACCTGTTCATTTTGCGTACTTCAATTAGTCGTTCCAGAGCCGTAGAGATCAAATTAGTGTGCCGACCTGAGATGCTTGCGTATTTCTGCTGGAAATGCTGAAAGTTGAAGCACAGTTTCAAAAAATGGGGCAATTTTGTTTGTAAACGTTTGGTGAACTACTTCCTCAGACCATCTACGGTACCAACTTTGCTCCAAGGTTGACCACTGCCAGATCTGATTTATGTAGGAGCAAGAATGCAGAAAAAGAGTCGCAAAAATGTGCCACTCAGCGGCCCGCCGAGTGTCGATGCTCTGCACCATGATTACCGGAGGGGTCGGGTCGGGAAATTCGCGACCCCTCCGGTAATAGCGCACGCGCTTTATTGCAGCGCAACCCGATTTTTGAGCGGGATATTCAATCTGTCTTTGGGGATATAGCTGCCCCAGTTGATTTCTTAAATCTACGGCAACATGATAAAGGCAAGGAAAGGTAAAAAAGCTGGAATATCCAAGCATGTGGCATGTGTGCATGCCCAAACTCATGTGCTGCGTTCAAAATGGAAAGTTTCATAAATGCAAAAAGCCTGATGTACATAGTTCACAGACATCTTGCCTTGCAATTGTGTTGTGGACACTCATTTTAGTTGTGATGATTGAAGATAGACGAAGCAATTACCGGAGGGGTCGCGAATTTTTCGACCCGACCCCTCCGGTAATAATGGTGCAGCGCATCGACTCGACACTCGGCCGGCCGCGGAATGGCACATTCTTGCTACTCTTTTATGCATTCTTGGTAGGAGAGTGGTGTAGCTTGTATCGCTGCAGCTGCATCAAATTACTCTTGCACTTTCCAGTCTCAGTTGGCTTATAGTGGATGGGCAGCTGGCTATCGTTTGCAAAAAGAGTACACTGAGCTCAATGGACAACTGTTGGTAGATCATTGATGTAGAGTATGAATAGCAGCGGCCAAGAGTAGAACCTTGCAAGCCACCTGATCTGAGAGGAAGTGAAGATGAAGTTTGAGTTCCTGTTCAAACGCACTGTCTTCGATTTGAAAGGTAAGATCGCATCCAATCTTGCTCCAGCCCTGTGACGCCATAGCGTTTGAGTTTCGCTAACAGAACATGCTTTACAGATCAACGCAATCAAATGCTTTGCTCATGTCCAGAAGCGTCATTGTGGTCACTTTTTTCTGACCAATCAATCACACATTGAATACTGTTTGTGATGTGAAGAATGGCGAGCTCGGTTGAGCGCCCACGCAGAAAACCGTACTGACAGCTAGAGATCAGCTTCTCAACGTGCTTGTAAAGCTGGTCATAGACAAACCGCTCCAAAGCAATTATCACCAAACGCACTGAATTCTTCATGTTTCAGAGTAGTAATTTGATCTTAAAACACCAAAAACTCAAGAATAAAAGTTGCCTGAAAATGGTACCGGTACGTATTTTTTTGGCAAACAAAACAGCTTAGTTCTGCCAAGGAAATGCTTGGGAACCTGCAACGTAAATTCAAAGCGTTTGATGCTAATTTATTATTAGTTATTGTGCCCAGTGTTGTGCCTAGCTCAGATTTCTAAAACTCGGTAAGTATTCAGTAAGTAAATCCAGATTTTTTGAAATTCAGTAAGTACGAGTAAGTACTGGGGTTTTCAGAGAAAACCCGGTAAGTACTCAGTAATCAATTCAGTAAACTCGGTAACACCTTCATAATTCAGAAATATGTTACGATTTATCTGAAAATGTTTACCTGATATACGTAGCTTTTAGTTACTAGAACCCTTTTTCAGTGCTGATTGATTAGTTTAAGATAATGTAGCTCGATTTTTCGACTTTTCAGAATTTTAATGTTTTGTTTAGGGCCATTTCACGTTATTTATGGTGCTAATTAGACGGATGGAAAGCCTTAAAATATGCACACTATGCATAGTGACTGGAGGATCCGGCTTTAGATGAAAAGTCTGGCCAAATTGGAAAGTAAGGATTTGTTCTAATGTTCGCATTTCCTCACAGTTCAGTTCAGACTGATGCAAAAAAACGTCAATCAAAATATTGCTAATAGTTCCTACCTACTTCTGTAGTCTTCGCGTCTGATTATAGCAATTCTACCGCGCAAACAAAGCTTAAGTTATACAACAAGCAGTGAAAATTGCAAAAAATTGGCAAAAATTGTCTTTTCGTCATTAGGAGTTCAATAAATGAAAGAAAAATTGTATATTTTCCTGCACAGATGCAACGAGCTACCAATTGCAGAACCTTTTACTCGGTAAACAACTCAGTAAATTACCGAGTACAGAGGTTACCGAATTTTTTTCTAATTGAGTAATTCAAAATTGAAACTCGGCATTCAGTAAGTGAAATTAAGAAATATTTTTACCGGTAAGTAAAAGTACTTACTTAATTCAAGATAACTAAGTACCGAGTAACTTTTAGTCAGTAAATTTACTGGGAGCAACACTGATTGTGCCTATTTTCTATAAAAACTTGCTTGTGTTTTTCCTGTATTTCAGATTTTTTCAGGACACTCGAAAAAACCAATGACAAAACCGACCCAAACAACCCTGGAATCTACTATCAGTAAATACTGTACGTAGTTCTCTTGGCCTAGTTTGACCTGCTAATTTCAGAAATGACCTTTTTTACTGCATAAACTCCCGATTTGATATGCAATTACACCATAGTGTAATAGGTATGTACATAGGGCTCTACCTCAATATGCGAAGCTTATGGAGTAAAATCAAGGTCATTTCTAAAATCAGCAAGCCAAAATAGGACAGGAAGACTGTTTGCTGATGGTATCACGTCTTTTCCTCGCGGACAGTTCCTCGCGCGACAGTTCCTCGCCGACTTTTCCTCGCGCGACTTTTCCTAGCTGATGCGACTTTTCCTCGCGCGACTTTTCCTCATAGGAATAAAAACGTTTTCTCCGTTTTGTACAGTACGCTATAACAACGTTCCAACTGCTATCTACAGCCGAAAAACCATATACATACATTATACGGCGATTTTGCAAAGGTGGATGTAAAATTTTGAAGTTGCCTAGTTGGGCCACTGCCCAACAAGGGCGAGAAAATTTCGCAAAAATAGCCTTCAAAAACGTGTTTAAAAAGCATTCAGAGCTTAAAATTGACAGAATTTACACGTTTTAGTAGTTTAAAGTGGCCTGGTTGGGCTTCTGTCCACAAGGGCGAGAAATTTTTGAGAATTTAGCCTTCGAAAACGCATTTAAAAGGTATTCTGAGCGTAAACTAGACAGTTTTAGTACATAATTAATACATTTCTCTTATTTTTGTCTAATTTTTCCTCTCTACCAACGCCGCAAAGGGGGTTGTACGCACCCTACACCCCTGGGTACATCACATGCAACAACACACAGGGAAAAATTGTGAGCGATCCCTCTAAGATAGTCATGCAGGAGGCTGTTGCGACAACACGAAATTTGGGAGGGACATGACCAGCAGACAGCTCGAAATCTGTCATGATAAGGGAAGGGGACAGCCGGGTTGATGCTGCTGGTAGATGTGTTCCGTTTTGCTGGACACATAGCAGTGAACAAGAGGGTGCATGGCGCCCAAGTAATGAAAGGAAAGAGCTTGAATTCAGACAATTGACACAAGCTCAAACCCCAAGATTCTTAGCTTAGTTTTGAAGAAATCGATTTTAGCGAGTTTTCTGCTTGTAGTCTGACATATCACTATTCAGTTCTGCAAAAATTTGGATAGATTTTTAACTATTTTTAAGGTTTTTGGACGATTTTCTGGAGACCGACCCAAGTTAGTCCACCTACTTTATTATCAAACTTCTCTCTACTGCACTTAGTTTTTCGGCATCTTTACGCGCGATCAGCAAACAGAGAAATAAAACAAGACTTTCAGCACTGTCAGATGTGCATGGCTGTCAAAAATGATTTACAACGGCTAAACGATTGTCGCCGACCGGCCAAGTGACCTGTGCCCTGCATTAGGCTTGATAAGAACATACTGTACGCTCGGCATATTTATTCCTACGAGGAAAAGTCGCGCGGGGAAAAGACGTAGCGAGGAAAAGTCGGCGAGGAACTGTCGCGCGAGGAACTGTCCGCGAGGAAAAGACGTGTAGCCTTTGCTGATGGTTATGTGCGTAGGTAAAATAAGCCTTGTATTGATACGATCCTTTTAACGCTGATGTCTCAATATAAGGCCATGAATAGCTATCTATTATAGCCAATAGTAAAATATAGCAGAATAGCTAAACGACCCCATATTAGCCATAGATAGCTACTTAGCTTGGAAGGCTCTGTAGTCATAGAAAGCCCTGTAGCCAAGCATAGCCATCCATGGCTACAGAGCCATCTATAGCTACGAAACCATCTAAGCTAAGCAGCCAGCCATCTATGGCTAAACGGGAGGCCTTTTTACCTGACTGTATGTACCGTTAACTTAGTATAGTATAGCCCTAAATGGTTTAACTGTATTTTCAGCCCATTTATGTGGCTGCACTATTTATTCATACAAACAAGAGCGTAATAGAGACTATAGATTTTCACAGTCAAGCGACAAAGGCACAAGCAGTTTTGACAGATCCTCCAGACTGACTGAAATGCCTGAAAGCTCAAAAACACAATGGAAATGTAGAGTTTTCTCAAATAAAAACTATTACCAGGTCCAATGCCGTACTCCAGCTGCAGTCCGCCTGGGTTGGACGGCGTTTGGCACTGCAAATTCGGCTCTTTTCTTAGCACACCATCTATATCGACTTGCCCGAAAAAGGCAACCGACTGAAACAAGAAACAGACATGTTTTGACTTAGCTAGCTAAATTCAGTGGCACAATAGAACTCTGCTAAGCAGACCTGGGCAAAAGGGGATTAGGTTGACCCCTCAGGCTCTCACCTACCCCCTCAGACCACCGCTAGCCCCTTTAGCAATTGTTTGGAATAAATTTGTATAGAAAATCATGATAAAAGTACGTACAGTACGTCTTAGGCGTATAATGAGCTCAGAATAGCCTATTTTAACCAAAAATAAACCAAAAAACTTGATTTTAGCCAAAAAAACGGACTTTTTGGTTTACCACCAGCCCCTCAACCGCCGCTACCCCCTTCAAGCTTTGAAAATGTTCCACCCCTCAGCCGAAATGTACCGGAGAGTGCTGCATAGGGTACCCCTCCAGATAGCGTACCCGGGGTACACTAACTGGCACTTAGTGCCGGATTGTGTACCCGGGGTATACTATTTGGAGACAGATTTTATGTCATGGGTGTCCAAAATTTCCAACATTACGGTAGATTTAAAGCAGGTCTACGTATATTTTTTGCGAATTTTTAACCGTTTTTACTGATACAAACCTCACAAGAATGGAAACTTTGACCAACCACTCTCAATTTCATGGCAGAAACAGTAATCTCGATTGGAAAATTGCATTTTTGCTCGGAAATCGTGAAAACAAGCAGTTTAACATGATTTGGCTAAGTGCCAGTTAGTGTACCGGGTACACTATCTGGATCTCATTTTTGTTGCGGAAAATGCTAAGTGCTGGTTAGTGTACCCGGGTACCCAATGCAGCACTCTCCGCTACGTGTGGCACAAAAAGAAAACATTAGGTACTGTAGGTACCTGAGGTAGCTGATGGACGGCTAATCTGTGAGATACCATAGCTCGCGTCCATAAATGGGCTATATTCAGCGCTAATGCGCACCGGTACCTGTGCTCCCATTTTACCAAATAGCGGATCTGCAAAACGTTGCTTAGTTGTTTAAAGACAGACCACCTAACGGCATTCAAACCATACATGTAACAGGGGGTCTGCGCCCCTCACCCGACTTAGGCCAGACCCCCCCCCCGAGACAATTTTGCCGACCCCCCTCCGATTTTCTGGCAAGTAATTTTTTGAGCAAATTTTTGCATTTTTTACAATTTCAGACAAAAAAATTGCCTGCAAAACAGCACTTTTTAGCTGTATTTCAGCTCAAATTAGCGATTTTTGGCGATTTTTAGCCAAAAATTGCGATTTTTGAGCGTTTTTTAGTGCCCAACCCCCCCGGCCAGCGCCAGACCCCAACCTCCCTCTCCCTTCGGCGGATGACCTGTTACATGTATGACTCAAACCACTTCTCTGTATACTCCTACTTAATACAGTCAGGCACTTAACGCCGTTTATGGTACCGGTACCTACAGTAGGCTAGTGACACCATATATGGTACCGGATGGTGACGGTAACATATATGGTGCCACACTGTTCAGATTTCGTACCATATATGGTACCGGCACCCATGGCCATTGGTAGCGGTACCATAAACGGCATTGCCTGACTGTAATATAGTGCCGTTCCATATATGGCGTTAGGCGCCTGACTATATTTTACGGAAGTAATTGCTGGTTGTTAACTACTCCAGCTTCTAGTGATACCACTACTGTATCACACAGGGCCTACGCCCAAAACCAAGTTTTCTTCATACTACAGTATGCATGGTGCAATACCTCGTCATGTACAGAGAGAGCGAATCTGGCGTCAATCTTGTATCTGTCGCACAGCCACCACATAGAAGTGAGTAGAAGATGTAAAAAGTCCACCGCACTAGACTGCACCACCCAGTTTATGCGACTTCTCAGAAAGAGGCGCAGAAAATGCTACAAGTCATAACTATATCAGCCATTCCCCTCCTAGAACTGATAAATCTTACAGTTCTGGAGGGCGTTCCCTCGGGCAGACACAGTGCACTGCTCAGACAACAGCCCAACACCGGAGTACGCGGCATCTCTCGAGACACGATCCACTCGAGACAATTGAACACCTCGGACTCGCTGAAATTATTGGACCACTTCGGTACCTACTTACTCTCTTTTACAACAGCACGTCGGTACTATCTGTCGACTGGGACTACTTTGGACACTGGTTTGTTTCTTTAGTCACTGACCGGACAACAACAGGTTCAAAATTTTTGTTAGAGTAGTTTTTTTGCGTTGTCTTTCCATTAAAGCATCATTTGCAGTTTTGTCTAATTTATTTATCTTTGGTCAACCAACCGCAACAGAATCAAGTGTCCAAACAACTGGAATAACAGTGAGGCTAGCAAAAACACGGAGACACAAAATTTGACCGGACCAGGTTGGTATTCGAACAATAGGCATTCGGTATTTTGTCCTCCTTTCATAGGCTCAGGTCGCTGATTATGTTATGGCTTTAGATAGCTAAAAGATCTATGGCTTGTAAGCCATAGATGGCTTGTAGCCTTTTATGGCTATGGCTCCTCAACAGCATAGCCAAGTATCACTATGTAGTCATCATGACTAACAAGGGGTCTTCTAGCTATCTATGGGATACTATAGCCATAAATCAGCGAGATGTGAGCCCTAAAAGGAGTTGAGCTTTTTATGGCTATTCCCTTCCTGACTGTACGAATTAGTCTGACTGCTCAGTTTGGTACGAAAAACAACTTACTATCCGTTTTCCCACTGCACCAGCTCCTCGTACTGATTTCCCATCGTTTTCGACATCTTGTTCAGTGCACTAAAATTGCAGGGTCCGTCAAAAAACAACCCCGCAGATTTTTACTGCAGAAACAGCAAATCTCAACCGATTTCAATAAATCTTGTTTTAAGTGAAAGATAAATAAATTTTTTCAAAGATTAGTGAAATTGTCATTAAGATACTATACTATTCCTGAGATATTTGCCCTGAAAATCAAAACAGAGATTTTGGTAATGAACAATAGTGATTAAAAACAAGCCAGCAGATTTTTTACTTTTGCAACCGTGAATCTCAACCGATTTGAATAAATCCTTTTTTCAATGACAGATTGATAAATTCTTGAAAAATAGGTGAACCTTTGTTAAGATTTTTTGTTAAGATACGCTTGAGATATTTGCCCTCAAGGTCGAAACAGCTTTTTGCAAAGAACAAGAGCGATTGCGTTGCACTTCACAATAAAACAGATTCCTACTGCTGAGGGCTAACGAGACTTTACTGATGAAATAAACCGTGTTTGTGTTTCTCTAATAAAGTCTCCAATAGCCATCAGCAGTAGTAAGAATCCGTTTTGTTATGAAGTGCAACGGAATAATAGAAATCCCTTTTGTTCATTGCCAAAATCACTGTTTTGTCTTTGAGGGCGTATATCACAGGATCTAAGCAGAGTACATTAATAAAACTTTCAGCAATCTTTTAAGAATTTATGTACCTTTCATTTAAAAAAGAATTAATTCAAATCGGTTTGCGGTTGCTACAGCCTAAAATCTGCGGGGTTTTTTGTCGGACCCTGTAGAGCATACATGTAGCTGGGTTTTCGGCTGGGGGGGGGATTTTTCTGATCCAAATTAGGGTTTCAGGGCTATGCCCAAAGGGGGTTTCAGCGACCTTTTTTTGGTGTCCAAAAGTGGGTTTCAGCAACCTTTTTTGGGCTCAAAACAGGGTTTTCAGGACTAAAAATGGGGTAAAAGTCCTGTCTGAAGTGCAAAAATACCGTTTAAACCCTATTTTTGCTTTAAAACGTGGAAAAAACCTTATTTTTTATTTAAAATGTGCAAAAAAAGCTAATTTTGCTTTAAAACGTGCAAAAAACCATTTTATTCGACATAATACAGTTAAAATGCATTACTGGAACCTTCTCTAGAGATTTTTAAACCCAAATTAGGGTTCCGAAACCCTACTTTGGCCTTCCAGAAACCCAAATTAGGGTTCCGGAACCCTATTTATGCGTTTCAGAAACCCAAATTAGGGTTCCGGAACCCTATTTATGCGTTTCAGAAACCCAAATTAGGGTTCCTGAACCCTATTTAGGGTTCCAGTAATCCAAAGTAGGGTTCCGGAACCCTATTTAGGGTTTTTGAAACGCAAAGTAGGGCTCCGGAACCCTATTTAGGGTTTCAGAAACCCAAATTAGGGTTCCGGAACCCTATTTAGGGGTTTTGAAACCCAAACTAGGGCTCCGGAACCCAAGTTGGGTTTCTGAAACCCTAATCAGGGCTTCTGGAACCCTGTTTGCAGGTTTACAAACCCAAAACAGGGTTTCAAAAAATCCCCCCAGAATCCGGCTGGGGGGGAATTTTCTCGAAAAACGGGCCTGGGGGAAATACCCCCTATTCCCCCCAACTACATGTATGCTGTAGAGGGCAATAAAATTGTGTGTCTGATCTTTGCGGAATAGGCAACCCGTTCAGTTTCAACTCACTGATTCGGTCACGGAGTTGACTGAATCATTTCTCTAACGTTACCACAGCACAGCTAGTCATAAGCACCTGAGCAGTCTTCTGGTAGTGACGCTTCTAGGATTGAGCAATAACTGACCATCTTTGTCTACTTTTATTGCAGGGTACTTATCCTTGAAAGCGTTGGCATAAGCAGGCAATTCTCTAACCATCTCAGTGGCTTCTTTGGATAGTTTCAGGCGTCTAAAATAGGAATTATCTACGAAAATACAGTACAGGGTGATTCAGATATCCCGCGGGGCTTCGCCACCTACGAACTATTTTGATTGTGGACCGAATCGTGATGAAACAAGCTGAAATTTGAAACACTAAAATACTAAGAATGTCCATATATCATATCCAAGAATCAGCCAATTCGGTCGACAAACAAAAAAAGTTCTGAGCTTGTGAAACCCCGCAGGATATCTGAATCATCCTGCACATAAAGCCAGAAAGTAGAGCCTCTATAAATGGAACACCCTAACACAGCCAATCTCAGCAACAATTGGAGCACCTCCAAAATTGGAAGAGATATGGCTTCGGTGTCGATTGTACTAAAGTAGTTAGTTACTTGATGCGTTTTCCTTTTGTCTTCTCAAACAGATCTTTAACTTTGGACTGCACTTGCTGGTCGCTCGCAGAAGGCAAAAAGTCCTTCATTAGTCTAGTTGAGTGCGGCTCCCCAGCACCGTAGAGTCGACCGTAGTTTAGCACCTGCAGAAGTCGACCGAAGTTTAGCACCTGCAGAAGCTCAACCAAACAGGTAAAAAGAAGAAATTATGAAAGACTTTGTTAGAGAAACGGTAGGCTGGTAGTTTTGGCAAAATCATGTTTGCTCTGTACAATTCCGTTTGGTCCGGCATTAGAGCTGGAAATAGGCCCATCACTTCGAGTCTAAAGCCAAGGTCAGTTGGAGTCTTGTCTTGAATAAACTGTTTGTTTTTTCTGTTTGTCAGTTCAGTCGGTCGGTCGGTCGGTCGGTCGGTCGGTCGGTCGGTCGGTCGGTCGGTCGGTCGGTCGGTCAGTCAGTCAGTCAGGTCTGTTTTGTTTGTTTGTTTGTTTGTTTGTTTGTTTGTTTGTTATCAGGAAAACAGTCGGTATGAAGGGAAAATCCAATTTCAATACCTTAGCAGCAGTCCGACTGATGCCAAGTTCGTTCGCAATTCGGCTGTGCAAATCTGTGCCTTGTTGTTTGTCGCCCTCCAGCAACATTCTACTGAACTCGGTGGCTCCTTTAATCAAAAAGCAACTTTACTTACTGCCTTGGCTAGGTGCAAATTTCTGGCGGCAAATCCAAACATTTTGGCGCGAAATTCAAGTTTCGGGCAAATTTCGCCACGGCGAATTTTGGAAAAAACATTGCAAGCGAAAATTACCGGCCTGTCCAGTCTGCGTGTACATGTCGCCCAGAATAGCGGCTATCCACTGTTCCTGTGAGTCAACATCAGCGCCCACAAAACAGTAGCCCGGAGGCGCCTCTATCATCGCTTTCAGTTCACTGCCCACTCTGTCTTGCTAAAATAAAATAGGCATTCTATTAGGCAAGAAAGGAAGTAAAAAGAGTACTGTAGGATTAGAGACGGTCATCCAGGTTTTCTCCACAGCACGTCGGGTTACAGTACCGGCCGGCACCACCTGAGGTAGAATCACTCCAAGTTTGGAGTCCTGGTTGCTGAAAATACGCATCTTGATACGAAAGTTAGGTAGTATGTTGAGCGCCAGGTGTAGTGGTTCCGATCAAAGTAAAAATTAAATAACAAAATAAAATTGTTTCGGCCTAAATCACCAAGCAAATAGCAATTTAATAACAAATTAAATTTCTCGCAATGAATGTCAAACAAATTAAAATTGTATTAAATTTCGTAAAAATGGCCTAGAAATTTGAATTTGAATTTGATATATATTTGCTTGGTTTGGCAGCTTCATTAACAGAAGTCTGGTTAACAAAACAACAAGTTCAATCCAAATATGACCTTGTTCAAGCTTATAGCAAAGATATCAACTCATTAAATGCCAATTTGTAGACCATTAGCATGAGCATAGTGAACTCGAAAATTTGGAGAGGACATTTTGTTTGTGCACTACTCTGTCTGTCTGTCTGTCTGTCTGTCTGTCTGTCTGTCTGTCTGTCTGTCTGTCTGTCTGTCTGTCTGTCTGTCTGTCTGTCTGTCTGTCTGTCTGTCTGTCTGTCTGTCTGTCTGTCTGTCTGTCTGTCTGTCTGTCTGTCTGTCTGTCTGTCTGTCTGTCTGTCTGTCTGTCTGTCTGTCTGTCTGTCTGTCTGTCTGTCTGTCTGTGTCCGTGGCTGTGTCTGTCTGGGACAAGAAAGGTAAGAAGAAGCTTACTGATCAGTCCAGACAGTGATCTGCTCTTCTACTCTAGCTCTGTTAGAGTGCCAGTAGCTGGCTTTGCGAGTGTTCTTGGCTACCATTTCTAGCAGTTCAGGTGGGTTGGACCGCAAGAGCGGTTTGTCACCTTCGAGAAACCGATAGAACGACCGACTCAGCGGATTGCCCACGTTGTTCTGTGCACCATCCTAGAACCTTTCTCTTTCACTAATTCATTTGAAAGCACTGTACTGTAAATGTCTGGTTTGGTCTAAGTTATACAGGGTGTGTCAAAAAAAAACAACCCAGCAGAGTTTTTGCTGTAGCAACCGCAAATCTCAACCGATTTGAATGAATACTGCTTTAAATGAAAGATAAATAAATTCTTGAAAGACTGGTGAAGACCCTATTAAGCTACGATGCTTAGTTCCTGAGATATTTTCCTTCAAACTCAAAACAGAGATTTTGGCAGTGAACAAGAGCGATTCCGTTGCACTTCACAACAAAACGGATTCCTACTGCTGAGGGGCAATTTGACTTTTACAAATGAAGTAACCAAGCATGTGTGGTACCCATAATAACAAAAATCGCTCTTGTTTTGAGTTTGAGTGCAAATATCTCAGGAAACCAAGCATCATATCTTAATAAAAGCTTCAGCAAACTTTCAAGAATTAATTTACGTTTCATATAAAATAGGACTCACTGAAATCGGTTGAGATTTGCGGCTGCTACAGTAAAAAATCTGCTGGGTTGTTTTAATCTCTGTTGTGCACTGCCAAAATCTCTTGATTTTGAAAGCAATTATCTCAGGAACTAAGCAACGCATCTTAATAAAAGCTACAACAGTCGTTCAAGAATTTATTTATCTTTCATTTAAAGCAGGATTCATTCAAATCGGTTGAGATTTGCGGTTGCTACAGCAAAAAATCTGCTGGGTTGTTTTTTTTGACACACCCTGTATACGTATGTAGAGTACGTAAATAGTACTGTATGTTGTATAGAGATTCACTGAACTGCATTCTGGCGATACACCAAAGGGTTGGTGGAGGTTGGACAGAGGTCTTAGCTCAAAAATTACTGAAAAATCGTAGTTTTAGGCTAAAAACACTAATCTATAGGAGCAGATCTACAGTATGTTGTAGAGAATACCAGATGTGGTAGCTTGTAGAACTTGCAGGGAACATGAGACAACCAGAGACGATGGAAGACATCCTCCAGCAGCGACTCATCACACAGTCCAGCTGCTTTGTTAGCTTCGACTAGCTCTTGGATTCTTCTGAAACACGACACTTGCCGTAGTGCACTGTACATGCAAATACAGACCGCAGTTCATACAAGTAACAGGTTATCCGCCGTAGGGGGACAGGGTTGGTGGTCTGACAAAGAGATGGGCTAGCATTTCTGAGGGAGGGTAGAATTCTCAATTCCTGAGGGGGGCTGAGGGGGTGGTAAGCCAACAACTCTGATTTTTGGCTAAACTCAAGGTTTTTTGGCTTGTTTCATTCAAATAAGCTAAAATAAGCTATTCTGAGCATTTACACCTAATCCAGGCATATTTTTATTATAATTTTCTATACAACATTCCTCCAAAAAATTCTTGAGGGGGTAGCGGGCGGCTGAGGGGGTAGGTCAGAGCTTGAAGGGGGCCAACCCCCGTCAGCCCCCCTTTGCCCATTCTGGGTCTGACCGCTTATTCCGGGGATGTGAGAGTGGTAGGCATACATGTAACAGCTCCGGGCCGACCTGGGGGGAGGGGGGTAGGGGGGGGGGGTTTCCACAGGTGGGGGGTCGAGGGGGGGGGGTTTGGCCCAGGTGGGGGGTCCCAAATTTCAAAAAGCTCCAAAACGCCTAGAAATGCGTTTTTAGCACGTTTTTTTCAGTAAGGACGCTAAAAATCGCTATTTTAAGCTGCCAAATAGCGTTTTAAAGCTAAAAACAAGCAAAAAATGACAAAAAGAGCTTCCAAAGACACCGATTTTTCTTAAATATCAGCAGTGGAAACGCCAAATTCGGTTTCTAAAGGCTTTTCAAGTGAATTTTAGGCTAAAAATTAGTGATTTCTGACCCAGTTTGTTAATACTGGAGCCACTACCACCACTTGTATTTTTTGGTCGGGGGGAGGGGTCCCTTAACCTGTCTCGGGGGGGGGGGGGTGAGGGGGGTTTGGCCTTTCCAGCAGGGGGGGGGGGGTAACCCCCCAAACCCCCCTAGTACATGTATGGTGGTAGGGTACTAAAAATCGCAATTTGGGCTCAACTAATGCCATTCAGACTTTAAAATATGACCTTTCTCTCCATTTAAAATACACTTTCAAAACTTGTAGAAAATCGGGTAAATCGCCTTAGGGGGATTCGTGGCGTTCCCAGACCTCTCTGTTACAGGTGTGTACGCACTATATCTGTGTGTTAGAAATAACCGACCTAAATGGAAAGGAGAGAATGGCTCTGTTCCTGAAGAAAACCTCGTAAGTGTCTTTGGTGTCGGGCAGGTCGAGGGGCACCAGATAGCCCCAGCCGTGGTCTTTGCGTTTGAACAGCGGATAACCATTCCAAGTGAGTCTGAACAGTCGCGGCACTATGTCTCGTCGCACCGTCAACAGTGGACCGTCGACTGAGTCAGAGAAATCGTCGCCTGATGTGTCGAGAGCATTCAGGGTACTGTACCACCTGATTAATAAATTATCTTGTGTGATTTGCATAATTTTAGATGTCAATGGAAGATTACTTAGCAAGGCCACTTTTGGTTCTGCCCCACTCTTCACACCACATCCACGGGTCGTCTGACCAACTGAAACTACAGTAACATCATACTGTCAGACATGGGCAGGGGAGTTTGCAACAGGTTCACCTCCGCCCCTCGGCCGACCATACCCCTCCGGATTTCATTTGTAGCAAGGGGGCTGAATTAAACATTTAGAAAAGCTTTAGAAATGTATTTTTTGTACTGTAGCGATTTTCCATGAATTTTGAACGATTTTAGCTTTCCCGGGCCGGGCCTAAATATTTTGAGACAGGGCCGGGCTGGATTTTCACTACAAAATTTGTTATGGGTTGTTGGTGTTCCACTGATCTCTTTATAACCAACCGATTGTACCCTGTGCTGTGTGGTTAACATGAATCTGACATTGCTGTTAATTGGTTTAGTGCAAAACACTTTCATTTTTCACACGGGTATGAATGTGACTGAATACGGACATACTGTAAGTATGAAACCTACAAATCTGACAGGAAAGAATAATAACAGACTAACTTTCCGTCTTTCAATTGCTGGTGCACATTTTCGGCCACTTCAATAATTTGGGAGTGAATCTGTCTTTCCAACTGCTCAGTGACCTGATTGGCGCGCGATATGAATTTGTTCCAGTTGTCAGTGATTGGCAGATAGGCGGTGGCCATCTCCAGCATTCCCGTCAGGGTGACTGGATGGGGGAATCTACACACAAACAGAAACTATTCCAACCAAAAACACCATTTAGTTAGTTGTATTGGTCCGACTACGGTACTCAAACCAATACATGTAACAGGCCATCCCACTTCAGGGAGAGGGTAGTTGGCACCGGAATTCTGGAGGAGGGAGTTGGGCATACATGTAACAGGTCATCCGCCGAAGGGTGAGGGGGTTGGAGGTCTGGCGCCGACCGGGGCTCTGAGCCCAAATTTTGGGAGAACGCTCAAAAATCGAAAAAAATCGCAATTTTCGGCTAAAAATCGTAAAAATCGCTAATTTGGGCTGAAGTTCAGTTAAAAAGTGTTGTTACGGGCGATTTTGGCAATTTTTGCGCCTGAAATTGAAAAAATCGCAAAATTTACTCAAAAAATTACTGGCCTGAAAATCGGAAGGGGGGCGAAAAAATCGTTTCGGGGAGGGCTGGCCTAAGTCGAGTGGTGGGCAGACCTCCAGCCAGACCCCCTGTTACATGTATGGAGTAGCGTACTGAAAACGTTCAAAGATAGCAATTTCGGCTAAAAACAAGCAAAAAACGATAATTCGGGCTAAAATACAGCTAAAACTTCTGTTTAACAAGCAAATTTAGCAATTACAGTGTCTGAAATTTAGAATTATCGGAGAGGGTGCAAAAAATCGTCTCAGGGGCGGGCGATTTGAGGCCGAATTCGGTATTTTATTTATGCATATGAAGCATACATGTAACAGGTTATCCGGGGTCTGCGCCCTCAAGCCAGACCCCTACGGATGGGGACACCCCCAGAGCCCAGAGACAATTTTTCCGACCCCCCCCCTTCGTTTTTTCCGCAAGTAATTTTTTGAGCAAACTTTTGCCATTTCTTGCAATTTCAGACACAAAAAGTTGCCAAAATCGCCTGTAAAACAGCATTTTTTTGGCTGTATTTAAGCCCAAATTAGCGATTTTTGACGACTTTTAGGCTGACAATAGCGATTTTTTGCGATTTTGAGCATTCTTAGTGCCCAACCACCTCCCTAGAATTTGGGCTCAGACCCCGCGGTCGGCGCCAGACCTCTCAACCCCGTCCCCCTTCGGTGGAGGACCTATTACATGTATGATATGAAGTGCCGGTACGCTACACTTACCTTTCACTACGTCGTGCCTATACTAGACGTAAGTAAGTAAATACAGGGTGTGCCAAAAAAACAACCCAGCAGATTTTCCCTGTAGCAACCGCAAATCTCAACTGATTTGAATGAATCCTTTTTTAAACGAAAGATAAATAAATCCTTAAAAGAGTGCTGAAATCTTCATTAATGTACTCTGCTTAGTTCCTGAGATATTGGCTCTCAAAATCAAAACAGTGATTTTGGCAGTGAACAAGAGGGATTTTTTTATTATTCTGCACTTCGTAATAGATCCGATTCCTGCTACTGCTAAGGGCTATTGGAGGCTTTACTGGTGACACAGAAACTCGGTTTATGTACTTCAACACTAAAGTATCATTAGCCCCAGCAGTAGGAATCTGCTTTATTATGAAATGCAACGGAATCGCTCTTGTTCTTTGCCAAAATCTGTTTCGACTTAGAGGGCAAATATCTCAAGAACTAAACTGTGAATCTCAATAAAAATTGCACCAATCTTTGAAGAATTTATCAGTCTTTCATTCAAAAAAGGATTCATTCAAATCGGTTCAGATTCATGGTTGCAAAAGTAAAAAATCTGCTGGGTTGTTCTTTATCACTCTTGTTCATTGCCAAAATCTCCGTTTTGAATTTGAGGACAAATATCTCAGGAACTAAGCAGGCTATCTTAATAAACAGTGCATCAATCTTTCAATAATTTATTTATCTTTCATTTAAAAAAGGATTCATTCAAATCGGTTGAGATTTGCGGTTGCTACAGCAAAAACTCTGCTGGGTTGTTTTTTTGGCACACCCTGTAATTTTATTCAAAATAAACAGAACAAAAATGCCCAAGACTGAGACCAAACAGATAGGGCTGGGGAATGGGGATGGGCCGCTAAACGGCCACTAACAACGGATGGGCCTACGTAAATTGTACTATTTTACAAAACTTTTAGCGTTTCTGAAAACCCGTCCGGGTTAGGCTTCAAGCAGCCGGATCAACAATTTTACCTTGTCTCAGAGGTATTTACCCAATACTTGAGGTAAATTTTCTGTGCCCGAGCCAAAAAGGTTCGCGGTGCTATGATTTTTGGAATTGACTGCTATGCTAGTATGCAGTCTGACTTCTTACAGGCAATAAGTTGAATATCTACCTTTTAACGAAGCTCGGCCAGAGACTCTGAAACAATTCAAAGGTGGCTTGCACGTCATCAGCGCAATAATCGGTGCACTCCTAAAAGCTTTGCATTCGACTTACACCTTTTACATCACTACCGCCAAACCTGAAACTTGCTATGGATATCGCTGAGCGAACCACGAACGAACATAGCTCGTTGTTTCTTGTCCACCGTTAGCTTAGTAGCCGGGCCGCAATGCAAGGCATGGGTGGCCTCCAGACTGTTTCCAGAGACCGATTTAGACCAAACATCGAACCATGGCTTGACGTTGGGATCGAAAAATGCAAATTCCTTGGTGCGATGAAGGATTTGCTGGTCAGAAGTCATTCCACAGATGGACACGTGCATGGACATTGTGTCCCAAAAGCGCATGCCTGTCCGCTGAAATGGCTTGTCAGAGACACTTCTGCTATGTAACCTGATTTGACCTCTGACAAATTTAGAAAGATTAAGAGAAAAAAGGTAATTTGTGTGGGCAGTGATTTTAAACACATAAAGCTCTCACTTTTAACAAGTACTGTTCTTTGATTCTGGCCCTGTCAAAGACGACATTATGTCCGATGGCTATTTTTGGAATTTCCGAGTCCACATCTTCCAGAGGCATCAGATGCTCCATTTTAAGGCTTTCTATTTTCTCTGCGCTAGAAGGATTCACTAATCGATCTGAACACCAAACGTACCTGAAAGCAAACCAACGTTCAGAGATGCCAAAACGACTAGGAATGAGTTTCGCCATTTACTACAGGGTGTCCAAAAATGACAACATTTCTTTTTGCTGTCATTTCCGCAAATTTCGCCAAACCAAAATAGTTGGAATTTTATGTGTTAAAGTTTGGTGCATCAGAATTGACCCAATCCTGAGAAATTCAACCCACCTGTACATAATTATAATAAAATACATACATAGTTATATTATAATAAAATCAAACAAAAACACACCAAGCTCTATCAGAAACGGCCACTGCCAAACAAGGCTGCGGTCCGTCAGACATACACACTTCCACATCAAAAACCACACAGTCAGCAGGCGGGAAATCCACTTTCCTCCACCCAAACTCTAGTCTCGGTCCATCTTCGGCCTTCCTACACACATACTCCGTCCAACCAACTTGCAAATTCCATTCGGTGGGTCTGGGAGGTAGTTTGGCTTTAGAGAATCGCTCCAAAATCTCGCCATATTGGGCAGTCAAATCAGAGGCCAGTTTAACAAAATGAGAGTCCGGGTCAGCGCCTTCTAAGGAAGGCAGGTCTAGTTTAGACACCACCGCGTCCTCCACTGATCCGCTGGGTACGGCAGTTTGGGGGAAGAGTTTTCTGTGAAGCGATTCGGGAATCAGTCGAACGCTATCTCTTTTTTTGCTAGTTTCTCTTTGTGGTTGTTTTCTTTGGAGTGTGGCTAAACTGTGGCGACAGGGACAGAGGAATAGCTTAGAAGTGGTGCCTTTTAGAATTAGTCGTTTCATCTGAAATCCAGGCACTTAGCGCCAAATATGCTAACGGTACGCACTGTACACAGTATAGATAAAGAAAGAGATCGACGGTAGGTTTTTCAGCTTTATCGATTTGGCTCGAATTTTCAAAATTCAAATTGGCTGCGTTTTGTGAAGATTTGGCGGCAAAATTCAAACTGCTGCTCGAGGAAATCCGAAGTAGATTTTGCTTTGCTGGAGACAAAGTATGGCGCTGCCAGTTGGTGCCCCTCCTGGCAGAACATCCTCAATAACCTACGTACTAGAAGACATACATGGGGCGGGGGTGAGGGGGGTTTGCTGGAGGTTCGGGGAGCAAAAAACCCCCATTCGGCAGGGTAGAGGTCTGGCCTAAATCGGATGGCGGCCGGGCAGACCCCTGTTCCATGTATGCTCTCTGTATCTGTATCTAAAATGCAAATCTTTCAGACCGCCCCTACCTGTCACTCAGTTTCTTTCGGTATGGGTGAAGAAAATGGAAAGCACAAACGTCTCAAACGAATGGATTTTTCGGACTTTTTTGGCTTACCATCCCCTCAACCCTCCAGCAGCCGCCACTACAACACTACCGGATTTGAAAATTTACCACTCCCTCAATAGAAATGCTTGTCCACATCTGGCCAGACTACAACTATCGAGCCAAATCGATAAAGAACTGATTCGGACAGGTTAGGGTGAAAGCCAAAAAACCGGTGGCACAATATCAACCCTCTACATTCGCTACCAAACATGGCATCAAGTACTGCAGCCAGTGGCGTATCCAGGATTTTGCAAGGGGGTGTAAACTTTTGAGGTTGCCTGGTTGGGCCGCTGCCCAACAAGGACGAGAAAATTTCGCAAAATTAGCCTTCAAAAACGTGTTTAAAAAGCATTCTGAGCAATAAATTAACAGAAATTACAAGTTTTATCAGTTTAAAGTGGCATGGTTGGACTTCTGCCCGACCGGCCGAGAAATTTTTGCCTTCCAAAATGCATTTAAAAGGTATTCTGAGCATAAAAGACAGTTTTAGTAAATAATTATTGCATTTCTCTTATTTTTGTCTAATTTCTCCACCGCAAAGGGGGGTGTACCACCCTACACACCCGGATACGCCACTGACTGTAGTCAAACATGAAACTGTAAAAATAATTCGGTGTTCTAAACAGTACGTAACGAACAGGCCCAGAACCACAGAGAAGCAGCACAAACTTCATTCATACCCTTTCCAAACTTTTATACATTTAATCCTTCAGTAAATCGCACACTTTCACACCAAGCACAACCCGATTGAACAAAGTTCCAAACGAGAAACAGTTTCCACCTCCGCCTAAGATGCAAATTTCTTCATCAATAATTTCGCTACTGTGATTAGCCATCAAAATCGGCTTGTCTTCTATAGAAGCGGAAAGATTCCTCTGTCTAATTTCAGCTGTGAGCAAGTTCAGCGCTACCAAATGGCAATCTCCGCCACTCGAGACTCCGCCCACCAGAATCAACCAATCAGAGCCGGCGATATGGGAGGTGTGGCCGTATCTGGCCAATGAGCAGCCGACTTTTAGAACAGAGTAATTGCGAGTTTTCAGGTCAAGCTTCCACACCACATCGCCTATACCGTAATCCAAGTCGCGTAAACCGCCGGAAATGATTACAGTATCGCTGTTCCACAACGCGCAGGAATGCGAATGCAAAGGCACTGGTAAATCTGGCAATTTTTCAGCCGAAATCGCTCCGTTGTTAAGTGAGATCACGTGACACGTGCTCAAAACTCGCTGATGATTGGTCACTCCTCCGCATAGTAGAAATCTATTATCATCTAATTTGCATACAGCGGCGCGCCAACTAGGCACTACATTTGCCGGAGCATCTACACTTCTTATTGCTGGTTTTTCTAGAGTTGAATCAGAAAAATCGATAGAAATCCATTCTTGGCACGCTGCCAACGGCGATTTTCGGCCGTCAATTAAAAGCAGTTTGTTTGGAAAGGCCAGCGAACGATGGTAGCAACGGTCCAAATTGGGAAGTAAAAGACTGAAGCATTCTGAGAAGGCCAGATCGCTATCCTGACTCAACTGCCAGAAATCGATTCGATTCAGACGTTTGTGCTTTCCATTTTCTTCTCCCATTCCGAAACTGACTGACAGGTAGACACGATCTGAAAGAAAGCTTTGCATTTTAGCTACAGATACAAGACAAATATATGCAACAGGAGAAGGGGGTCAGGGGTGTGATCGGCCTCACCCGATTTAGCCCAGACCCCCATCCCGCCGAATGGCCTCTTTTTTGCTCCCTGAACCTCTGGCTGCAAGTAGTGATGTAAAAAATTAATTTAATTGTAATTGAAATTCAAAAGTTGAGTTATAATTAAATTGTAATTTAATTGAAATTCGCTTGGAATTCGAAACCGAATTTGGCGTTTCCGCTGGGGGATTGGGCAGGGGGGTATGGCCGGCCGAGGGGGTGGTATTGGCCGGCGAGGTGGAGGGGTATACCCCACACACCCCGGCCCATGTATGCACTTAACGCCGTTTATGGTACTGGCACCATACCGGTACCTAGGCTAGTGGCACCATATAGGGTACCCCTACCTATGGCCCATGAGTCCCGGTACCATATGGTAACACCACAGTGGGCGAACGTGGGGGTACCATATTATATGGTGCCACTAGCCTGGGTACGGGTACCATATATGCTACCGGCCTATCTGGTGCCAGTACCATAAACAGCGTTAAGTGCCTGACTGTAAAAGGGAAAGAAAAGTTACCTTGACACTTTACTATTGATGAACCGTGTCCATAACGTCTAATTTGGCAGCTGTCCAACAATTTAATCGGCGCATTCACAATTGCTGGGACCACACACGACGAGAGCGACGCAATCAAACTCGAGCTAACGCCTGCAAGATAGTTGTTTGTTAGTAAGAAAAACAAAACAGTACACTGTTCGGTAGGTTCGAGTTTTGTTTCGATAGTGGAGGAGCTTAAAGAAAATGACACTACCTATGTACTGTATACAGCAAATTTTAAATCTAACCAATACAGTCGGACACTTAACGCCATTTAAGGCATCGGTAGTGTATAAAAGAGACATGGGCTAAGGGGGGTCGGTCCTCCTTCGGCTCTGACCTACTACCCTCAGCCGGCCGCTACCCTCTCAGAAATTTTTTGAAGAATTTTGTATAGAAAATTGTGACAAAAATATGCCTGGATTAGGTAAAAATGAGCGTAGAATAGCTTATTTTAATGAAAAATAAGCCAAAAAACCTTGATTTTAGCCAAAAATCGGACTTTTTGGCTTACCACCCCCTCAGCCCCCCCCCATCAGGCGCTCCTACCCCCCTCAGCCCCCCATCAGGAATTGAAAATTCTACCCCCCATCAGCCGAAATGCTAGCCCATGTCTGGGCACCACTACTATTAAGGTATAAAATTGAATGAAGTGGTGCCATGCACCATGAGATAGGGGTACCATGGTACCACTCTTCATTCACCGATGGGTGAGGGAGGGGTTGGGGCATATACCATACATGTAACAGCGCGGATCTGCCCCATACATGTACTAGGGGGGGGTTTGGGGGGTTACCCCCCTGCTGGAAAGGCCAAACCCCCCCTCACCCCCCCGAGACAGGTTAAGGGACCCCTCCCCCCGACCAAAAAATACAAGTCGTGGTAGTGGCTCCAGTATTAACAAACTGGGTCAGAAATCACTAATTTTTAGCCTAAAATTCACTTGAAAAGCCTTTGGAAACCGAATTTGGCGTTTCCACTGCTGATATTGAAGAAAAATCGGTGTTTTTGGAAGCTCTTTTTGTCATTTTTTGCTTGTTTTTAGCTTTAAAACGCTATTTGGCAGCTTAAAATAGCGATTTTTAGCGTCCTTTTTGAAAAAAACGTGCTAAAAACGCATTTCTAGGCGTTTTGGAGCTTTTTGAAATTTGGGACCCCCCACCTGGGCGAAACCCCCCTCGACCCCCCACCTGAGGAAAAAACCCCCCCTACCCCCCTCCCCCCAGGTCGGCCCGGAGCTGTTACATGTATGGTCTGCCCCCACACGAGATGATTTTTCCGATTTTCTGGCAAGTAATTTTTGAGCAAATTTTTGCGATTTTTGCAATTTCAGACACAAAAGTTTCCAAAATCGCCTGTAAAACAGCACTTTTTGGCGATTTTTTAGTGCCGAACCCCTCCCAGGATTTATGCTCAGACCGTCCCGACCGGCGCCAGACCCTCGACCTAACCCACTCCGCGGATGACCTGTTACTGGGTTGTATTTTTGGTGCAGAATACCTTATATGGCGTTAAGTGCCTGGCTGTAATAATACTAATAAAGCGTACCCAAAAATTCTCTCAAAGCTGCTGAGTTTCTTTCACAATGCCCGGCCAGACAAATCACATAATGAGCGCATTTCTGATGCCAAACTTCGTGTTCATCGAACGGTTCGATCTGCCTAATTCTCTCCTTATCCGAAGCAGGAAGTACTTGGCAGTAAAGGTAGTTCATGTCGGCGATAAACACCTTGTCCGAAGGGAAACCCTAGAAATCAGTCAACAGACCGGTTTTCCAAATAATGTACAAAACAAAGACCGCACCAATTTTTGAAATCGTTCGTACAGCGATGGAATAGAAGGATAGAAATCGACGCATCGCAAAGGAGAGCCGATCTTGGCAAAATGACTCTTCATGAACATTCCGAACCCGTCAGAGGGTTTGATCTGAAGACAAAGTAAGTTACTAATTAATACATACAAAATTAGGTCAGGCAGTTAACGCCGTTTATGGTACCGACACCATATATGGCACCGGTACCTAGGGTAGTGGTACCATAATGGTACCGTCACATATGGCACTGGCACCGTATACCCTACCCATGGCCATGGGTGCCGGTACCATATGGTGATGGTACCATGGTACCACTACCATACGGTACGAAATCTGAACAGAGTGGCACCATATATGATACCAGTACCTTTAGTGGTGGCATCTTATATCGTACCCCGTTCGGGCACTGTGGTGGTACCATATTCGGTGCCAGTACCATAAACGGCGTTAAGCGCTTGACTGTAGTAGATAAATATACATAGGTAGATAAACTTGTTGAATGCTGCTTAAACTAAGGCAGGCGAACCTTCAAATTTGCAAGCAATGGCAGCAAACAAACAAATACACAGTGCACAAAACAGACACTAGACTGATAGCTGCCATTCTGTGAATTATCTTACTTGTTCATAAATAGCCATCGTCGAGCTGGCAAAGTTGCTTGAGAAGAAACGAATCACAGCGTCTGATCTGCAACTTTTTTGACCATACATGTAACCGATAGGGCTGGAGGGGGGTTGAGGGACTGTGCCCAAATTCTAGGGGAAGGGTTGGCACTAAAAAAACCTTAAAATCGCAATTTGGGTTCAATAAAGCTAAAACGTGCTGTCTTACACAGGCGATTTTACAAGCATCTGAAATTGTAAAAAGATTGTAAAATTGCTCAAAAAAGTATTTGCCAGGAGGGTCAGGGTTTTGTCGAATTAGGGCAGGGCAGACCTTTAACAATACTATCTTAAAACACAGAAAACTAAAATCACAATTTTTGGATGGGGCTCACAGCTAAAAGCGCTGTTTTACAGGCAAATTCAGTCAATAAGTGACAGAAAATCGCTCCAAAGTTACTCAACCACAACAATCGAAAGGGGCGGAGCCGGAGAAGATCATCCCAATCTGGGCGGGGGTATAGAAAGAACCTACTGAGCAGGAGTCAAATAAGTCAGTACGCATTCAGCTATAACCAAGGTAGGTAGCGTGTGGTCCAACTGACATTTCTCCAACAGCAAATCACCCAAATCGGTTAGCTGCGTTAAGTCACAACCCACCAACCAATAGTTAGAGGAAACCTGCACTGAAAACTGTTGTACTCCTTTCTAGAAATCAATAAATCAATAAAAACTCACACGCCACACTAGTAGGCTGTTGTTCTGAACCAATTTTGACGTCTGAATTCAGCAGTTTGTATTGTTCGATTAGTTGCAGTTTTCGATTGACCACGGACGGGAAATCGATCTAATAGGAAAGAATAATACAGTCAGGCACTTAATGTCGTTTATGGTACCACCACAGGCTGCGAATACCATATATGGTGCCACTAGTCTAGGTACCGGTACCATAGTGTCGGTACATAAACGGCGTTAAGTGTCTGATTGCAATATGCAAGAAATACAGTTGAAAGCTTCTAGATACCTCAACGTAATTGCAATTAGAGTGCAATTTTCCTTGGCTTTCGAGTCGGAAAAAGAGAGTATCAAAGCCAGCGCCCAGCGAAATTAACTTGAATGCTCAAGAAAAAATTCAATTGTCACCTTTTAGGAGATTCTGAATTACCTGAATCCTATTGCCACTGAAACCGGCTAGGAAGGTTTTGACCACTTCTTGCATAGCCCAGGTTCGAATGAAATAACCTCTAAATCAACGAATTTTAACTAGTAACTTTTCTTGACAGCTATCTGCCACTAGACTAGAGTTGGAAAAAAATTTTGTTTGTTTATGGCGCCTCAAAAGTCGAAAAAATGGCAATTTTTTGGCTAAAAATCACTAATTTGGGCTAAAATACAGCTAAAAAGTGCTGCTTTGCAAGCGATTTTGGCAATTTTTGTGTCTGAAATTGTAACAAATCGCAAAAATTTGCTCAAAAAATTACTTGCCAGAAAATCGGAGGGGGGGGGGTTAGAAAAAATAGTCTAGGGGGTCCCCATCCGGGGGCTAGCCTAAGTCGGGAGGGGACACACCCCCAGACCCCCCGTTACATGTATGATGGAAACTTGAAATAAAATATGCATTTAGCCTTTTTGGAATAGTTAACCAGCCATATTCGATCGTTTATAAAGGAAACCGGAATTTCCCACTGTGCGTAGACAGACTTTTCACCCCATATTTCAATATTCGGATTAAGCCCTTAGAGATTCGAGATGATAAAAGGAAAGAGTTTGCATTTAGACAACTGCCATAAGCTCAAACGTCAAGGTTCTTAGCTTAGTTTCGAAGAAATCGATTTTTAGCGAGTTTTTTCTGCTGGTAGTCTGACAAGCTTTAAAAATTAGTCATTTTGAGGCACATAAATGTAATGGCGAAACTTACAGAGAATAAAACTTAAAGACATCCCACCGGACAGTTCCGCAAAAATCCGGATAGAATTTTAAATATTTTTAGGTTTTTGAATGATTTTCTGGAGACCAACCCAAATTAGGTCCACCTACTCTACATCTAAGACGTTTTAAAAAGCAAAGCAACCTGTTAATGATGGGAGCTCTTCGAGTGAGAGGTTTCTGTACGAACAAACCGACAAACCGGTCTTCCAGATAACCGAGTCGACACATGGAGGCTTTGCTCGTGGAACTACTGTCATTGGTGGCTGCCACCGCTCTTTGCTTACTTCTCTTGGACTTCATCTTCCTCCAACACCCCACCCGGCGATCAGTTAGTTAATAATTGCTTTTTTTTCCTTTTCTCGTTTGTGTTGTGGTGTGGGGAGTAGGGATGCAAATGGTATAAAAAATACCAAATACCAAATACTAGATGGTATTTTCTATACCAAATAATTCCAAATAGTTGATAAACAGGTCGCTAGCTGTTTGGAATGAGCGCAAAGTCATACTTTTTGTTTTTTTTCAGCAAAAATATATAAGTTTTGCCTCAGTGGAAGAGTTTTGTTGCATCTAAAAGAAATCTAGTTAGGGATGCAAATGGTATAAAAAATACCAAATACCAAATACCAAATAGCAGATGGTATTTTCTATACCAAATAATTCCAAATAGTTGATAAACAAGTCGCTAGCTGTTTGGAATGAGCGCAAAGTCATACTTTTTGTTTTTGTATGCAAAAATATATAAGTTTTGCCTCAGTGGAAGAGTTTTTGTTGCATCTAAAAGAAATCTAGTCATGCCGAGAAAGAAAACGAGCAGAATTTGATGGTTTTTCACTTACTCGGGAAATAGGCAAGCACGTTGTGACGTTTGCGGTCTAGGCTCGGTCTCGATAAAGGGGCCGTCCATAAACGACGTCGTACCAAAATCCCGATTTTTCGGACCCCCTTTCCCCAAAATCGCCTTGCATCGTTTCATGGGGGCCCCCTCCCACTTTTTGAGAATTTTCCATGAATGGTTGTTTGTTATAAGCTAAACTGGTCAGAATTCTTTATTGTTTTGTTGCTCAGAAACGGTAAAGAGACGTGTTGTTCTGCGTATCTGCATTGTTAAACTTTTAGTAAATTAGAAATAAAGAGAAAACTCTGAACAGAAGAGCTATGACATGGTATACAGTCGCAAAATATGCAGAATTTATCGCTTAAAAGCTAACTGTTTAGTTATTTAAACTATTTGGTATTATTTGGTATAAAAAAATACCAAATACCAAATAATACCAAATACCTAGAAAATACCAAATAATACCGAATAATAATACCAAATAATACCGGATACCATTTGCATCCCCACTGGGGAGATCACTCGAATTTCAAATTCTTAACAGAGACGACCGAATGTGGCCTCAAATAAGTACTGACAATCTCTTGATTATTATTATTTTACACAACAACATCTAGTTACTGCATGTTATATTCAGCTTTACCTCAGATACGTGTTTTTGCTCTGGGAACAAATCATGTAAAACGTGCGCACCCAAATTGTAAATCTTTAACAAATATGACCGAATGTAGCATCAGAGAACTGCATTTGACTCCTAGATTATTGTTTTAGGCACTAACACTCAAGCACATCCAAAACCAATTCCTGCATGCTACCTCAGATTACACACTCTCGTGATATCGCCTTACTTCATCGATTATCGGCCGATTTTCCCCAGAACCCCACTTAGAAAACTTGCTAAAAAAATTCATACGTAGAAGAGACGCACATTCGTTCCCAAGGCCGGGTCGGTAGACCATTGCCCTAGCTACAGAATAAGCACAGTTAGAAAGATTGGGATCGAAACTCTTGGACGGTGGCCCTTTTTAAACGACGATCATCACTATGCAAAAAATAAAAAAGAAGTTTTCTCAGTTATCTTTTGACAGATAGTTTACCAATTGCTCCAAATGAGTAGGCCTACCTAAAAATCATTTTTCTGCGCACTTGTTTTCAGAAATCCCAGAACGACAGATAAAAAAAGTGCCGTCGCAACGTACGTACCCTTACTAAAACATCAATAGCATTCGAATACGCCGACAGATATGTCTGTCTAAGAGCATATGGGTAGATATGACAATTTGCTATCGATTAAATATAACAATCTTCTTCCAAGCCCCAGGACCGTGACCCTGTTTAAACAAAAATAACCCAAAAATAATCTACACTTGAAACACTAATTGGCGCATAAGTAGTGATCTCCCTATCGCGGCGTAACATACAGCACCGAATATGGCATGGCAGAAAATCGGAACATGGTACCAACTACTAGAACTTTCCCCCACCAAGTACCTTCTGTTTTGGTGGCACAGTTTCATGAAATCCGCACTGGGTCCTCAAATTTCGAAGATTTCCTGGATTTGGGAAGTTAAAATTAAGAGTGATTTCTCAATCTTCCGAAAATTGTTGTTATTTTTGGGGAAAATTGGGTTTCTAAAGCCGTAAATACGGCGCCACAAGCCTTAACCCTAAGCCCTAGCTTCCAAAAGCCTAAACTGATTTCAAATATATGCATTTTAACTGTGATGTATCGAAAAAACAGGATTTTTGCATGCTTTGAAGCAAAAATAGGGTGTTAAAGGGGCTTTTTTTGCAGTTTAGACCTCAGTTTACATTTATTATATTTCAACCGCGCGCCGCTTATTATTTCAGAGTGCGTTTGACACGTGGCTTATTAGAGGGGCGGCTTATTGGAGAGCGCGGCTTATTTATTTCGGACGAATTTTTGTACTACGACATCAAAACTTTTAACGAAAAATTTTCTTCTGGGATACCAATTGAAAAATATGATCTGGGGCTGTACAGTATACGGGGCAATGACCGTGACCGTTTTAGATAGATTTGAAGAAAATGCAGCGGAACACAATTTTACCGTATAAAGGTTTCATTGGCGGCCTGTAGGTCCAGTCCTGCCCCGGTAGAAACAAACAATTTTTCCGTTCAGCTCACCTGAATGGAAAATTTTGAAAGGCTTTTGTGAGCTCAATTATTGGCCGTTTGTTCTGTAAATTGGTCTAGAGTTTCTTTTTTAGAAACTGTAGTGACTGACAAATTTACAGGAGAAAATGTCAGCTTGTTGGCTAGCAATGGTTGTTCGAAATTTTCCGTTCAGGTGAGCTGAATCGTTTGTTTCTACCGGTGCTGATTCTAATAAGCCGTGCGCGGCTTATTTGAGGGCGCGGCTTATTGCAATAGTTGGCCTATAAACACGGTATGTAAAATAGAAGCTTGAATTTTTTGCAAAAATTTACACTATTGGAGGCTGGAATGGAAAGCTAAAACAAAATCGAAAACTGCAGTAAACTCTATATAGACAGTAATAATCAGTTTGGCATGAGTGTCTATGAACTTAGGCACACTTACTTAACAGCTCAATGTCAGGTGTACAGTTTTGCCAAAAAGCTTGTAAATCATCGGCGGCTGATAAGACCCAGCCCATCAAGATTAAATAAGGGCGCAGCTGTTTTAACATCATTCGATTGCAGGAAGGGATGTTAGCTTGCCGTGTCTTACAGCTTTTCCTTCTCTCCACGCCAATTTTGGCCGGTCTTCTTTGCGAGTCCGGTCAATACTTTGACGATCAAATGAAAAAGTGTGCTAACTGTTCGGCCGGCAGTGAGTGCAACGGAAATGTTACAACGCCCTGTCAAAGAGGTTTCTACCAGGCGCGGCCGATGATGGCTCACTGTCTTCCTTGTCCTACAGGTTTCTATTTTCTTTCGATATTTTGCTAAGGCCTGTACATCAACTCTGAAAAGTGGAAACTTTTCTTTGTCTTGTCATTTCTGCAAGGAACGCTAAATTTGAAAGATAGGTGCTGTAACACCGGCCGATATTTTATGTTGTAAAATTTTATGCAAAGAGGTTGGGTGGGGGCGTGGAAAAATTACGAAATCGCATGAGGGGGAGGGGGTCCGCCAAATGATTACTATGTATTAAGGTGGAGTGAAGGTTGGCGATTTTATTTTCGTAATTTATAAAAGTGCAGAAATCACTGAAATGACCATAATTTTAATTGTTTTCACGTACAGTACATGTTGTACATTACATGTAGTAGTCTCGGTTTGAAGCCACTGGGCTTACATCTTCTCAATTTCACTTTAGATGACTGTGTAGATTAGAGGGCAGCCACCATTTAAGTCAGAGCTTTCCAATTTTTTAAACGCTAAATGGCAACGGTGACCAGTTAGATCTTATAAGGATAGTACTTATGGACACAATGTTTTATGAAAATCGATCATCAGGAAGTGATATGGCAGCAGCCGTAAAATTCAATGCACTTCGGTTTCATGTAACAAAGAGCGAAGTCATAGCTACTATGTAAAACGAAGACGTACATGTAGCTTATCGACAAAGAAAATTAATAAAATTATCAATATCTTACTGTATACAGACGTTATTCTTTAAAAACCTGATTTTACATGGAATTGTTGAACGCAAAATTTTCGGTGCCAATTCTCCAAAAAAATTGAAATTTCTGGGTAGCCAAATTTTTACGTAATTGGGGGAGGAGATCTGAAAATTATTACGAGTGATTATCACGGAGAGGGGGACCGAAAATCGGCAATTACACGATTACGTAATTGATGCAGGCCCCTTGACATAGTGGTGATAAATTGAAGAATCTTCTGAACCCCCGATTTTTTGAATGACCGGATCACTCCGAACTGTTTAGAAACAAACAATTTTTCCGTTCCAGCTCACCTGAATGGAAAAATTTGGAACGCTTCTGTGAGCCCAATTCTTTTGTCCTTTTAATTGGGCTAGAGTTTGTTTTGTAGAAACTGTAGTGGCTGACAAATTTGCAGGAAAAAATAGCTTATTGGCTCGCAATGGTTCTTCAAAATTTTCCGTTCAGGTGAGCTGAACGGAAAATCGTTTGTTTCTACCGGCGCAGGTCTATAACCCAGTTTTCTTAAGCACCTTATTCGCAAATTTTGCTAAAACAGGCTCTTTGTATCATCTAAGGTGCAAAATGTTGGTAAATGGTGCTGCTTATGACCAAATTGTCTGAAACTCATTTATTAGACCGATCCAACATGTCTGTTTATCAGAGAATGTCGGTTTATTATTGTAGAGCAAAAATACCTTAGTCTTGATTTTATCAGTCTTCATGCATGAAATTTTAAATATCCGCCTTTCTACAAGACGGTCTCCAATTTCCAGCTAGGTGATTTGTCGAAATGACAACAAAAAGAAAAATTTATTGTGACTGAGACACTGTATGACTTAATTGCTTACAGGAACCCACCAACCTATGGAGGGCAAAGCCAGCTGTCTCGACTGCATTCCAGGCATGTTTTGTCATAACAAAACACGTGCCCAGCCCTGTCCGCCTGGGACCAGTCAGCCCTTGAAGAATCAGGAATTCTGCGTCCCTTGTGCTGCAGGAACACACCGAAGCAGTGAGGCGGGGGTGCACTGTGACCCATGTCCGGTCGGTCAATACTGTCCTGAGGGTAGTGTAACTCCTTTCCCTTGTCCTCCAGGTCACTTCTCAAACAACACTGGCGCTCAGACCTGCCTCTCCTGCCCAGCCAATACCTACCAATCCCATAATGGTTCAGTAACTTGCCACCCTTGTCCTAGTAACCATGACTGCTCAGACCCTACTGCTCCACAGATTTGTCCTCCAGGCACGCATGGAACCGCACTCGGAACCTGTCAACACTGTGAGCGTGGTTTCTACCAAACCTTGAGTGGCCAAAACCACTGTGACACTTGTCCAATTGGCTATTTCTGCTCAGATCCTGCCGCCACACCACAGCCATGTCCCCTAGGCTACTATAGTTCGAGCCCTAACTGGTATAAATGTGGCCAGTGTTCAGAAGGTACAAGCACCGACAGACCTGGCGACACCATATGCAAGCCGTGTTCACCAGGATTCTACTGTAAAAAGGCCTCAAACAATGATCCTTCTCTAAAACGACCATGTCCACCAGGTCAGTTCCAGAATGAAGTCGGACAAACTCAGTGCAAGTCATGTCCAGAAGGAAGCTTCCAGGACAAGCCTGGAAGCACCAGTTGTAAGCCTTGTCCACAAGGATATCATTGTCCTACTGGCTCAACTACAGCAAAGCAGTGTCCGCAGGGTTCATACCAGGAGTCGAATCAGTCCAGCTCCTGCCTTTCTTGTCCCACTGGTCACTTCTGTCCAGATCCAGCAAATTTGCCAGTTCCCTGCTCTATAGGTACCTTCCAGGATCAGGAAAACAGCACTGGTTGCATCATGTGCTCACCAGGCTGGTACGGCTTGACTTCTGGGAGTAAATCATGTACAGTTTGTCCTCCGGGCAATGCCTGCTTTCAGGCAGACCAACCCCCTGTGCCGTGCTCTCCAGGACAATATCAGCCATTACAGAAACAGTCGGCATGCCTTGGTTGTCCAGTTGGAACGTTTACAGTGCAGAGTGGTCAAATCACTTGTAACAGATGTCCAGTGAATCATAGTTGCGCTGATGGTTCCAAGCCTCCACAGCCTTGTCCATTAGGTACGATACAACCTGCAGAAGGTCGCATCAGTTGCATTTCACTGGAAGCACTGCCTACACTAGCAGATTCAACAGTGTCAGATGACCAACAGTGTGCGCTAGGCGAGTACAAGATTGATTCTATGTTGCAAAGCTACTGTTTCAAATGTCCAACTGGTCACTGGTGTCCTGCAAACGTTACAACGCCAATCCCTTGCAGTCCCGGCAATTTTTCATCACAGGAAGGGCAGCATGAATGTCAGTCATGTCATGTTGGAACTTATCAGCCTCAATCAGGCAGCTCTTCATGCATAGATTGTCCTCAAGGATATGAATGTCCCCCTGGCTTGGGCCAGGTACCTAAGCAATGTCCTCCTGGCACTAAGTGGGATAATAGAGAGTGGCGCTGCAGTGACTGTTCTGTCGGTTATTACCAGAACAGATATGGTCAAAAGGACTGTCCATATTGTCCAGCCGGTTACATATGTCCATTTCCAAAACATATTCAGCCAATCCCTTGTCCGCCTGGTCAATACCAGAGGAACATTGGATGCGCTGGGTGCGATGAATGTCCAAAACCTTCTAATTATTATCGTGGCACGTACCAAGACCAAACTGGGATGACCTACTGCAACAATTGTCCAGATGGCTACACCTGTATTGATGGTGTTCACCCCATACCCATTCCTCCTGGACATAAGCAGTCAGGCTGTGATGATAAGCAATGTTATCAGCTATGCGATGCTGGTACATATCAGCCTGATGCAGGTCAAGTTTCGTGTTTGTCTTGTCCAGTTAATCATTACTGTCCAGCAGGAAGTGTCAACCCAATACCCTGTCCATCAGGTTCATTCAGTACCACAGTTGGTTCCTCAGGGTGCACTCCTTGTCCTGCCGGCTACAGCTGCAGAGGTTACATTCAAACACCATGCAAACCTGGCACCTACTCTGGCAAAGGTGCAACTGACTGCAAGCCCTGTCCTAGTGGCCAACATCCAACCTCTGCAGCCGACAGTTGTGAGCCATGTCCTCGAGGTTTCCAGTGCAGAGGTGGTGAGAAAAATGCAGCAGACCCATGCCCACTTGGTCACTATCAAGATTTGACAGGACAATCAAGTTGCAAGACATGCTCTGCAGGCAAGTTTCAAGTCCAGCTTGGCAGCTCAAGTTGTAGTGACTGTCCGACTGGTCACTACTGTTATGATCCCACCAAACAACCGACAATGTGTTCAGCGGGTTTCTATCAAGACTCATATAGCCAGACATCCTGTAAACCAGCAGACCCTGGATCGTTTGTTGCAAGCCCTGGTGCATCTGGAAGCACCTCAGCAGGAGAGGGGAAATTTGCAGTTGGCAAGGGAAGTACGCAGCCATTAGACTGTCCTGCAGGCACCTGTGTCTACTGCACCAGTCATCAAGGCTGCAATTCTTGTCAACCAAATCCAGACTGTCCAGATAGAACAGGACAGATGCGGGACAATCAACCATGTGATGGGGGCAGTGGTCAAGGTGGTGGGCGACCAGATCCAGGAAAGGGACCACCTGGATGTGGTCATCTATCACAGGATGACACTGGATGTCTGAAAGATGTTGGCTTGTGTGCCTTGAATACACTGACCAGGGGTGTCAGTAACCTGGCAATCGCTGTGTACCACATGTTCAAGGACCCTTCCCTCAAGCATGCAGTGGACATTGCAAGTGCAGCCAGCGGTGTGAAATGGAAGGAAACCATTCGTGGTGCAAAGTGGACCTACGGAGCAATCAAGAAGGTTCTGTCGAAGCACAGACAGAAGCGGAGCACAGCATCAAGTGGTGCTCAGTACTTCCTACCACCGATCACCACTGAGATGGCAGGTGAGTGGAAGAGTTGCTATGACTTGCTGAGGAAGGTGGACAGTCATGGAATCGACATCTGGAAACAAGACCTGGGTACCAGAGGATACCAGGCAATCGTGGACATCAAGGCTGCTCTCCCATGTCTTGTGAACAAACCCACGTCCAAAAGACGCAGCAAACGTTTCATCTCAGTTCTACTGGCGGGACTTGCAAAAACAGCCTTTTGTTCTATCAGAAAACCGACTTGTCAGAGGGCAGCAGTGCATGCTGTTCGTTGTGCAGTGCAGCACTTCCGGAAAAAGCGCTCTATCTCAGTGGCTGCTACTGAAGTTGATCAACTATCGAAGTTGTCTCAGAACTACATGGGCTTTTCGATTCCAATCTTTCAGTTTCTGGCCCACAACATGCAAGTGGCCGATCTGCTAATTCTGGCCGACGATCAGCTGTGCTTTCCAGCAATTCGCATGAGCATTTCTATCTGGAGCGGAGATGGAAAGAGAACGATCAGTGAAAAGGAATTTATACATGTTCAGACAGTCTGCAATGGAACAGTGGAGCCTAAATACTTCTCTGCACTGCTGGATGGCCTGAAGAACATGAATGAGAGTTTTGCTAAGCTAGAGGATGGTTTTCTATCGGGCACATTCTTGGACAGGTTGATCAAGAGTCAAATTGATATGTCAGGTTGGTTTTAGAGTCAATTGTTTATTCAAAAACTTTCGGAAGCCGGTTGTAGCGGTTTAGGCCACATAGCCACAGTGCGTGTGCCGGTGTGCTCATCCTCTTAGCGCGGCAAGTTTCTTTCCACAAAGAGTAGGTTGTCGACACAGAGCTCCACCCAGGCCACTGAAAGCTGGTAACAGCGAGTAGGTAAAATAGGAACCAACTGGATCTGCCGTTGCACCAAAGCTGCTCCACAAAGCATGCTGCGTTGGAGAAGATTGACGATGTCAGGAGCTGTCTGAGAAACCAACTATGCCGGGAGCCCTCAGGCGTATGGGGCAGCAGCGGGCGTCAGGAGCTGACAGCATTATGACATCAACTCGCTGGGCGCTCTCTTAGTGACCAGCAGCCAGCAGCATGGCTAGGAGTGGCTAGGAGTGGAGGGCAACATCATCCGAGATGACAAATGATGGGGGTTGTGAAATGGACCACGATGATTGTAGGCCATAAGGCACATTGGATCGGATCAGAAACTTTCAGAATTTTAGGAATCGCCGATCCTTCAATAGAGGCTTCCGTGGACATGGTCTTCAGCTACTTGCAACAACAGCGTGAACATCTTCTAATCCACCAACCGATTTGGAAACAGTTGGACTATGATGCTCTTCCACATATCAAGCAAGTTTCTTTACACTGTCTTCTTGTTACTATTGATTATTATTTTCAGTTGGTTTGCTCTGAAACCTTCGTTGTCTCTTGATTTTCGAGGAGTCTCCTTTACCAACCTGACTCAGTTCAGAAGTGAAGTTGGCACTACAAAATGCAAATATTTGCTGTCTGTGGTACAAGTACCACCCTCTGCTCCGCTGTTCAATGCCACCATTTTGGAGCCCAGTGGACCCCACAAGAATGATGCACCTGAGCTGGTACAAGGCTTTGTGGATGACCGATTGCTTTTCGATCCTGTTTTTATTGTGGCGTGTCAAGAAGAAATTGGAAAGAACAACACAGTACCATGATTGGACCGGCCTAGCCTACCTAACCCAGACCAGAAGATGTGTTGTGTTTAGGTTGAGTACATACATTTCAGTTAGAAATTTTTAATTCGTTTTGAAGGCTGTTTGTTAAGAGTCAGTCTTAATAAGTACATTTAAGAGCAATAATTTTTATTAAATTAGCGTTACAAAAAACATGTAGAACAAACAGCAAGGACAAGCAGACATCGCGGAAAAGTGGCCACGGCAGAAGAAAACTAAATGGCAAACTCAGATTGCTTTCATACGCAGAGCAGAGCCAAATAAATTGGTTACAAACCAAATTTCATGTCAGTGAAACTACTCTGTTTACTGAATAGTGAATCTTGATGACTGGTCTGTTAATCTGGATAGCAAAACCACATGCCAAACAAGTAGAGACCTGCGCGGGCCGCCTTTTTGGCGGCCCGGCCCGGCCCGGATTTTCAAATTTCCAGCCCGGCCCGGCCCGGCCCGGCTGACATTTCGTGCCGGGTAGCCCGGCCCGGCCCGGCATCTCAAAATTTTCAGGCCCGGCCCGGCCCGGCCCGGCAAATTTAGAATGGCTCAAAAACGCTGAATATCGCTATTTTTAGCAATTGCAAAGTAAAAACGAAAGTTTTATGGTAAGGAAAAACAGTTGAAGAGGCTAAATAACGAAAACGTTTGTTTAATGTTTACGAAAATCCATGTCACTGTTCGGGAGTGAGTTGAAAATCAGAAATGCCGTTTTAGCCCTTATATTTTAGAGTATAAGTTGGTGACACTTAAATTGACATGACCAGTCACACTTAAATTGGTCGTCAAAGTCAAATTGTTTGTCGTGAAAGCAGTGGCGTATCCAGGATTTTGGAAAGGGGGTGTAAAATTTTGAAAGTGCCTGGTTGGGCCGCTGCCCAACCAGGGTAAGAAAATTTAGCAAAATTAGCCTTCAAAAACGCGTTTAAAACGCATTCCGAGCTTAAAATTAACAGAAATTACAAGTTTTAGTAGTTTATAATGGCCTGGTTGGGCTTCTGCCCGACCAGGGCGAGAAAATTTTGAAAATTTGGCCTTCAAAAACGCATTTAGAAGGCATTCTGAGCACAAAATAGACAGTTTTAGTACATAATTCATTAGTTCCTTATACTTTTGACAGACTTTTTCTTCCTACCTCCACCGCAAAGGGGGGTGTACACACCCTACACCCCCCTGGATACGCCACTGCGTGAAAGTATCCTTTCTGTAGCCGTACTTAGCTTTTTACCGAAAGAAACAAAAGGACGCCCTAGCGCAAACAGATAAGTGTAATGAAATCGTAATGAAGTATCCATGGCGCCTTTCTTCAGTAAAACACCTGGGCGCTGATTGTATGTATGTACATTGATGAGAATGGTCAAATTTCTTTAATCAAGTAAACACCGGCCCGGCCCGGCCCGGCCCGGCTTGAAAACACAATTTTTGCGGCCCGGCCCGGCCCGGCTAAAAATCCCCGCCGGGCGGCCCGGCCCGTGCAGGTCTCTACAAACAAGGCAAACACAGCAGTCACAGACAAAGTGCTTGACAGGTAGTCACTGATACAGTAGCAGTAGGTGGTTCCGGGGGTCCATAGCTGACGCGACAGTGGAGCGACAACCGATCTGCTGCCTCTTAGCATACTGCAAAGTGAAGCATTCATTGATGCAGCACTGCTCAAACTCCTGACAGCAACGGATGTCACACGAGTCTCTGACGATGCTCAGGCACAGGGCCGAGTAATCGGCTGACGCGCATTTAGCTGCAAAACAGCTAAGCAATAAGATGAGAACATAAGATATGGACATCGCTTGCTACACTTATACATACACATACATGTAGGAACTTAGTCATAGTGATGCAGACAAATATTTGCTTATGTGCTGCATGCGTGTGCCAAACCTACTACGTACCATGTAAGACGTCCATAATATATCAGCCGAACAGAATAAGCTCAATGAGCAAGAGAATAAACAAAAATTAATTCGAATTTGGGCTCAACGAACCACCTGCGATGGTAGCTTTCCACAACCTGTGTCCAGTGGTATGTGCTCAGTTGCCTTGACGACGCTTTGGATTTAGATTTGGTACAGGCCGATTGGGTGCAGTGAGAGTGGTGTCCGAGTCTGAGTTATTGCAAGACAGGAACTTCCAGTAGAGCTTGCGAGTGACACTGCTTGTAATCAACAAAATGTAGAGATTGCCCCAGTTGAAGAGTTCATTGGATGCTTCGAGCAGAAACATAATAACTCCTTCTGCAGCACCTGTCAGTGCAAGCACATACATGAGACTGACATAAACGGCCAAAATGATGAACAGTGCGAAACCAGTGAAGAGCATGTTCAATTCGGCCGCCCTGCGCCTTTTCCCTTTGCTGTTGTTTGTTGCCTGCGCCCCGTTGCTACTGATGGTTCGACGTTGTTTCAGAACTGATTTGAATGACAGCGTGTAAAGCACCGACACAACCAGCACCGAAACAGTTCCGTAGATGGCCGTCAATAATGTGTAGGCCTGAATTAAATGTTTAGATCCAAATCTCTAGGCAGTCTTTTTGTTGGCGAAATAAAAGCAATTCAAAACTCACCAACATAATGCGATGGTCTCGCGGCAAAAGAAAGAAACTGCCGGTTTGATTGTATCTGACAGTTGTTCTGATCAAATGACTCGTGAACAAGCTGGGACTGGATATTAGAGCACTGAAAATCCACTTTGCTCCCAACAATGCCAACACTCTCTTCGATCTCCAGCTCTGAAAATAGACTACTTCACATATGTACGTATAAGAGGCGTTGCAAAAAAAATCGGGCAGGGGGCGGCGGATGGAATTTTTTGACCCCCCATTTTTATTCGCTGATCTGAACCACTAAAGTATGGATATTAAAAAACCCAGCCGGTTCGGCTGGGGGCCCACCCATTCCGGAGAAATCGGCGCCCAAAGTTGAAAAACCATGCTTTTTCGAGCCTGCCGATTTTTAACCGACTTCCATCTTTGACCGGGTGCCGTAAGCGCATTTTTAAAGTAATCCTCACCAAATCTGGAACATTTATAGAACCAATGACGCTCTTTCATTTGCATCTATCGACATCGGAGTCGGATTGTAATTGCCGGTTTGACAAGCAGTTTTTTGCAGAGATTAGGCCGAAAAACACGTCTTCAGAAATACATATGTTTCACATGCGTGGCATCGAGCTATCCAGCTACAAATTTAACACAAAATAGCCCATGAAATGTACTTTCGAAAACTGGTTTCAAATTTTTTGGATCTCTTCTAGTTTTCAAGTTATGGCCCTTCAAACTTTAGTGTCACGCACGGCCATTTTCCCCTTTTTAGCACGTTAGGCACTGTTTCGAAGGCATTACATTGTCGATAAAGCGTTGTATTAATATAATATGACATTGTAGATTCAGTCCCGACACATGTGCAATTGTTATGGATGCTTTCTTTAATCATGCCTAGCTGCAGTTCTGGATGGTAGTGGTACTGTCTGTAAATCTCACCATATACTGGTACATCTCACATTACGACTATGACATAAACAGTGCTTTTGATATACCTGTAGAACCAATAAGATATAAGGTAATAGAACTGAACAATAGCTCAAGAATGTCGCAAGATTTTGGTTACTACATGCGCTAGTTAAGCAACAGCTACAGTATTGCAGAGTTTCACTAATAGAGATATAGTCGTAGTTTCTAGAAATTACTCATTCTGAAAAGCCAGAATTGCGTAAAAAGTCATACCATTAGAGATTCTGAACATTGTGCATCACACAAAGGAGCACCAACCTATCATAGCAGCTAAGCTTATGCTGAATTTGTTTATCACATTTTTTGCTGAATGAGTAAATATAGTAGATGCAAATGGCAGTTCGACGAGCCAGCGCAAGAATCCAAAACAGTTTGCATGGCTACTGTTGCAAAGCACATGGAGATAAGGAGAAACATCTGAAATACCAATGATGGAAAACTAATTTGACAGATTTATGAGATGAGATTATTGAGCTGATCAGGCCAAATGAATAGCATTTGAAGCAGTAGCATGCTGTTTGCAATAGCTGCTATTATTATTCAAACAAATGTACTGTATGAAATGAACTGGTTCAGAATTACGTATACCATAGTCACTGAAATGAAATAACAACAGTTCATACATGGGCCGGAAAAATCCGGAGGGAGGTATGGAGACCTTGGGGCGGGGGGGGTCCCCCGAAAAAAGGCCAAAAAACGCCTATTTTGCCTTAAATAAGCGAAAATTTCTTCCCTCTGGGAGGGGGGTGGGGGAGGTATGATCAGCCGAGGGGGAGGGGTATACCCCCCCGGCCCATGTATGCAACAGTTTAACTTTTCTGACAAAATGCCAGATACCTGCATTTTGTGAATGCCTATACCTAAACCTGATACCTGATTGTGTTTTCGAAGTACCTGTACTGTACCTGTTCTATAATCAGGTACTTTCTCAACCAACACCTGACCACAGTAGCTAAATAATTCATGAGATTTAGGCCAGCGCGGCAAGTTTTGACTGAATAAACTAGAAGTATGTAATAAAACTGTGCCAAAAATCGCTAAATTAAAAGGCAAAACAACAGCAATCATATATGTACCGAAAAATCCGTAGGGGGGCTTGAAGGTCATCTCAGGAATCGGTCCCAAAAACTTCCAAAAATCACCTATTTTGCCTTTAAAAAGAAAAAATCGGTGAGGGGGAATGACCGACTGAGGGGGGAATGTATACCCGCCGCCTGGCCCATTTATGGCAGCAATAATATATGTATATTTCTAAGAAATCTTGAAAATCACCGCGCTACTAGGCTAGGCGTTGGTTAACACTGCATAACTGTATGTATATATAAAAGAAGGGGTACCATGCTTTTTTTTGCTTAGGATGGTGTATCGGTGGTACAGGTGCCGAGAGTAACCAGTTCGTCAGCACTGTGTTTAGTGTGCTTCTTATACTGGGACCACACTGTCCTCCGAACCGTGCAAAACTGCATCATATGACTACAACAAAGTGCTGCGTTTAAAAGAGTAAATGACAGCACCAGGACCCTACATCCAGGCAACCTATCAGATTTATAACAATAATCAATACCTTCGGCCATTTAGACGGTGTTGATGCAGACATTCCACTCAAATCAAAACAGCAACTAAGATAACGGTGGTTTTCCTTCACTCTACCAATAGCGTTTGCAGCGTGCATGTTTAAGAATTCACAAGCAAGTATGACCTCGCCTTCACAACCATAATACTTTCAGGATGTGTCAGCAGTTAATTTACAAAGTCAGATTATATTATAACGCTTCAACAACGATTTTACAGCACTGCAGTGCTCAAATTGCCATTACCTAACGTGCTAAAAAGGGGAAAATGGCCGTGCGTGACACTAAAGTTTGAAGGGCCATAACTTGAAAACTAGAAGAGATCCAAAAAATTTGAAACCAGTTTTCGAAAGTACATTTCATGGGCTATTTTGTGTTAAATTTGTAGCCGGATAGCTCGATGCCACGCATGTGAAACATATGTATTTCTGAAGACGTGTTTTTCGGCCTAATCTCTGCAAAAAACTGCTTGTCAAATCGGCAATTACAATCCGACTCCGATGTCGATAGGTGCAAATGAAAGAGCGTCATTGGTTCTATAAATATTCCAGATTTGGTGAGGATTACTTTAAAAATGCGCTTACGGCGCCCGGTCAAAGATGGAAGTCGGTGAAAAATCGGCGGGCTCGAAAAAGCATGGTTTTTCAACTTTGGGCGCCGATTTCTCCGGAATGGGTGGGCCCCCAGCCGAACCGGCTGGGTTTTGTAATATCCACACTTTAGTGGTTCAGATCAGCGAATAAAAATGGGGGGTCAAAAAATTCCCTCCGCCGCCCTCATAAGGCAACCTGCCCGATTTTTTTTTACAACGCCTCATAATAGCATAAGTCCACCGGCGGTGGTTTATACTAAAGCGTATTCTACACGCTTGTAACTCTGAAAAGAGGGTCTTGAATGCAAATCCATTTCAAATTAAAAGAACATGAGCTACCATATAAAACACGCCCGGGGCTCGTCTCCATAAAATAAAGAATAGCCGCGCTATTTTCCGCCATTCTTTTTTCGAAGAAAAACATTAAATGACGAAGTTAGCGAACATAAAAAATTCAACTGAACAAGCAGAATATGTATTTTAGGAAGGCGACGTATTACCTTAGGAATCCAATTAAGCTTAGCAGCTCCTATTATTACCCAACCACTCCTTTCTCTCTCCTACTCTGCACTGCTGCCACCGACCGAAGTGAATAAACGAATGAAAAATAATAAAAAGAAGAGTTGTTAGCCAGCTTACCCCTTCCAAGTGTAAAATGGCTTTTTCGACTGTGTATGTATTATGCGAATGCAATAATTCCTTCCTCAACCAGCTCTATTCCTCGCATTGAATGAGTTTGTTTTTGTCTTTACTTTTCCTTCATTCATAAATCATTTGTAGTCAGCCAAAATAATATGTAGTCTAAGTTAATTTGTAGTCTTGATGACGTCATAATCGCCGAAAATATGTAGTTTGTAGTTACTACGAATTAGGTCTAATCTGGATTTACTTACTGAATACTAACCGAGTTTTAGAAGTTTGAGCTAGGCACAACACTGCATGTAGGGTGTAAAAAGCCAATGTACGCACCAGAGTAGAAACCTGCACGGGCCGGGCCTGGTCGCCCTACAGAGAATTTTTAGAGGATTTCAGCCGGGCGGAGCCACAAAAATTGCATTTTCATAAGGGCCGGGCCGGGCCCGGGCCGCAAAAATTGGGTTTTTTGAACAGGCCGGGCCGGGCGCCGGGCCGTGAAAAAGGCGGCCCGTGCAGGTCTCTACACCAGAGCCTGCTCGCACGTTTAAAGAACGGGAGTGTACGAGAGATTGCGTCTTGAAGCAAGATCAATAAATAGTCTCACCACTTCATAGTGTACAGGTTTGGTGATGGCGGAAAACCGATTGGCGGCCAGAAAAATGGGGGTGGTGAACTGGGAAAATACCAGTGTGTAAGCAAGAAAGTAGGACAGTCTTCCGCACAGGTCTGGCTTCCATTTATAAAACTCGATCGATATCCAGCCACGAATCGGTAGATAAACGTGAAACCAGCGGGACATCACACCTAACAGACCACCTACTGCGTCGTCTATGCAAATCGTAAAGAAGGACGAACTGAAGGGCTCTTTTTTCTTGGATTTTACGATGGCCACCACTAAAAGAAGATATAAAAGCCACGACACTAGGCCGGCAATCAACATTATCAGGTCGGCAATCATAGTTGAGCTGTAGAAATCCAGCAAGCGCAGCTCTGACAGCACTGAGTAGTCCATAATGTCTTGTGAATCAGGCTGATGCAACGTAATCAGCTGAGCCATTAACCTGCTTTGTTCTCATTCTGGGCCAGCTAGCCTAATGAACGCATTTCCGACACATGCAGTGCGTGTTGCTCCAGGCTCTTCTGTTACTTGCAGGTGTCTTTTGTTGGTCGCACCTAGTCAGAAAACTACTTATATGGACTTCCTTTTAAAATAGTTGGTTAGGCAAGTTCATATAGGAGACAAACAAACAACATACACCTCAAACAAGCAAAAGCAGTCAGCGAAGCAGCAAACACAGAATAAAACTGAGCTCGGTCGAACCGATCAGTCCAGTCAGTCGATTAATTGGTCACTCAGTTGGTCAGTCAATCTGTTGGTTGACACCAGGGATCGATATTTTTCCGAAAAAACCTCGGCCTGTTTTTTTCAGTTTTTTTTCCGGTTTTTTCCTAAATCGCGTTAAAAACTCCAGCCCAAGTTCTGAGTATCCTAGACTGGATTTATGATTCCTAACGCTTTCTAGCGCCTTCACCAGAAATACACGTGTTACTTAGATATAAATCACGAAACAGGCATGCAACAGCGCCTGACAGGCTCTTGGATGGCCCCTATGTAAAATTGCGTCCATTTGTTATTTATTTGTATTCTAATTAACAGGTGTGCATGTTGATTTCGAGTGCGTTGTTGTGTTTAGGTGGTACGGTGTTGATATCATTATCGTGTTGTTGTAAGAAACGCAAGAAGGTAAACAGTCCGTCAGTGGCTAGTTTCGTGCCCACTCCGCAGTTGCAATCTCCCGTTCCAAAGCCAGCTGGACCGTCTACAGCCAAGTCACTGGAAAGTCCGAATGGGTCGAGAACCAACGTCGACAGCAACACTCGCAGTTCCAAGTTACCAGAGACTACAGAAGACTCTCCACCAAGCAAAGAACACGAGGAAAACAGCAAGAAATTGAAGCAAAAAAGCAATCCATGATCTCTGACTTTTTCTTCTACACACTACCCTCTTTATTACTGGTCTGTGCCCTTAGCTTAGTTTATTTGGTCGGAAAAGTGGTTTTGATGCATAAATAATAGTGGTTGGAAGGAGAGATTTATTTACTTCGGTCAAAAAAAGCTCTATTCTGCGTAGTATGAGTAGTGTATAATGTAGTGTACGTAGTGTAGTACAGCGCGTGTCTAGGCAATGCGCGTTGTTTTCCTGCTTTGGCAGTTTTACGTCCGGGTTCAGGTTTTCCTGAATAAACGTTAACATACATACATTACATACATACTATCCTGCGATTAGTTTTTGGACACATAGGGTATTATGACTTATCATTATGTTTGCTTTTGAGTTCTTTCGGACAGCTGCGGACACCCCTTGCTCTTTTCTGAGCCCTTCAATGGGGTAGCCCTGCCCTGCCTACAAACAACCTCCCCTTTGCTGCCATTACCGGAGATTTCCGCTTATAAGACCACCATAGTTAGAAGACCATGGTCTTTAAATAGGTTTTTGTTTCCAGTTATAAGACCATGGTCTTCTAATAGGTGGTCAGAAAACTTGGTTCATAGACACCCATTTTCCAGTTAAAAGACCATGGTCTTAGTTTAATTGACCGATTTTAGCACACAATTAACGGTTTTTAAAGTGAACAAAAGCTGTCCATCGTGAGAAAACAAAGGCAGAAGTACATAATATAGATAAAACACGATTCTGATTTTTGTTTTGAACGCAATACAGTACATGCTATGCTTCAACACAACCTTTCTTTTTGTAATTTCAAGTAAAGTTTTACAAGTCAAGCGTAAACTGGTCAGGCATGTCTGGAACAGTCATCTAGGTGAAAAACAAATTCAACTATTGGCCAAAAATCCTTTTTTGCAGTGAAATAACATTTTCCAGTTATAAGACCATGGTCTTCAAAAGGGCGCCAAAAAGTGACCCTAAATTTGGGAATTTTCCAGTTATAAGACCAGGTCTTATAAGTGGAAAACTCCGGTAGGTGCTTAAGCGCCGGTTCGGTTCCCATTTGCCTACTGGCCATCACCGGCTTTCGGCGGTTACGGGTTGGGCTTTACGTCGACTACTCGCAGTCGCTTCGACCGGTTTCGAACCCACAAACAACCGCTCTCACGGAACCTGCCGCGGCCGCCGTGACGCACGGGATAGCGTAAACTACCCGTGGCCAAGACCCGACTATCTTATAGTTTGCGTGATAATCGTAGATTTCTTGCCATGTTTTGCAGTTGTGTGTTCTTTCTCTGTGTATTCGGTACGTACATATATGAGAGACTGACGCAGTTGATTGGCGCAAAAAACTTCCAAATAAGTTAATCACAGATCGAATTTGGAAAATTTTTCAAGATCGCAAATTCGGTGTATTCTGGAAAATAGCCCCCATACCCAATAAATACCAGCTCGAATTCTAGCCTACTGAATTGGATCTATAAGCTTGTAAGTACTTGTTGTTTTTGTTTGCTCAGAGAGTTTCAATTTGTATTTGTATATCAGTCTAGAATTGTCTAAACACCGTTCACACAGCTGAATAGAACCGAATAGAGCAGTTAAATTTGGCGCGTCAGAGTTTCGCACCATTGAGTATTTGTAATGACCGCGGCGAGTACTGTAGGTGACGGTTTTTGATCATTGCGCACGAGACCGGTGACGGCGCCTTTCCTGACTGCGAAGTAGCAGCCGGCCAATTCAGCGGCGGAAAGTGAGGCGGCAAATTCAAAATCACCGCTCTGCTGGGGCGCGCGTGTTGTGCGCGAAATGAATCTGCAAAAGGTCTTGGTGAAGTTATTGCGCCGTTGCGCATCACGCATTAACGTCTGTCACATACAGGCAAGCTTGCAACCTTTAACTTGCAAGCGCACCTTTATCCTAAAAGGGCTACTGAAGACCGGCACAGTTGGTGTAGTGGTTTAGGTCGCATAGCCACTGTGGCGTGCTCGTGCGCTCATCCTCTCGCGTGCAAGTTTCTTGCCGCAAAGAGTTGGTCGTCGGCACAAAGCTCCACCCAGGCCACCGAAAGCTGGTAACAGCGATTAGGTAAAATGGGAACCGACTGCATCTGCACCAAAGCCTGCCGCGTTGGAGAAGAAGATCAATGATGTCAGAAGCTGTCTGAGAAACCAACTATGCTGGGAGCCCTTTGGCGTATGGGGCACCGGCGGCCGTCGGGAGCTGACACCATCATGACGTGAACACGCCGGGTGGGTGCTCTCTTAGTGACCGCACCCAGCAGCATGGCTAGGAGTGGCTGGCAGTGAGAAAGAAGGGTAACGTTCGAGATGATGAATCACGGGGGTCGCGATATGGACCACGAGTCTGATCGTAAGCGTAAGGCCTCGCACATCGTATCGGATGGGAAGCCTACTTGTCGTGTGAGTGCGTGTATGAGTATTGGCAATTGCGTTTTAGGTGTGAATGATATTAGCATAGAGTGGTGTATACGCGGAGCTGTCACCCCTCTGTTGTAAAACATCTCTGCTATAACTGGCAGGTTAGCGAGACTGGTCCGCTACCGGCCAGTGTGTGTGTAACTGTAATCCTTCTGCGTGTAGCAGCCACCTTGTTGCCATTTCTAACTATTTGGATAAACGACCGACGGCCGTCCTCGATAATCGTGGCAGACTAACTAGCACCGTGCTGCAAACAACTACACTCACGCGCCGACGACCGCCATCCGCGCCACCGTGTCACTACTGAATCTCAGCCGCTTCGCAATGAATGTGCAAGTAAACGCATGTGTGTCCTAATTCATGTAATGTATAAAGACAAGCAAGTAAACGAAGCCAAGCCAGATTAGGCACAATACGAAAACGCATAGCCGTCATGTCAGGTGTGTGCGCTTTTTCCCATCTTTGTAGCGTCGGATATACCGATACCATTGGTTACTACCGTCGGGTGGGAAGATCGGCACTGCTCTCGCAAAAACCGACCCAGAGGGTCAGACCCACCCGCAACGCCTACCGCACGTCTAAGTGCGTGCAGGGAAGGGAAGGGAAGGGAAGGGAAGGGAAGGGAAGGGAACAGTGGCGGATCCAGGGGGGGCGGGGGGGGGCGACCGCCCCCCATTGGCCGGACCGACCTTCTCAAAAACACAAGGGGGTACCAAGGTGACTTTTGGGATGGTAGTGCCAAAAGTGCTAGTACTGGTCAGCAGTTAAATTTGGCGCGGTAACCGCGGCCGGCCGCGCTGCACTGCTATTGGCTATCTAAATCTGGCACGGCAGTCTCACGGCCGGCCCAGCGAGCGCCGCATAGGGATAGATCTGTATGTAATTAATTATTGGGTCACTAACTGGCCAAGTCAGCGCAGTGCGAGACTCTCAACGCCTTTTGACCCTAAAGAGGTGTGTCTGTGTGTGCGATTAGAAGAGGGCTCAAGTGCGCCCGGCTGTGTAATCTTTTCGGTCGACATACGCGTTTTCTTTTCCAGGTTAGTAATTTTCCGCTATTTGAATTTGTGGTTGCGCAATTGTCTATTTTATGTTCAGAATGCTTCTTAAACACGTTTTCGAAGGCTAAATTTTCAAAAATTTCTCGCCTGGTCGGGCAGAAGCCCAACCAGGCCGCTTTAAACTACTAAAACTTGTAATTTCTGTCAATTTTAAGCTCAAAATGCTTTTTAAATGCGTTTTCAAAGGCTAAATTTTCAAAAATTTCTCGCCTGGTCGGGCAGAAGCCCAACCAGGCCGCTTTAAACTACTAAAACTTGTAATTTCTGTCAATTTTAAGCTCAAAATGCTTTTTAAATGCGTTTTCAAAGGCTAAATTTTCAAAAATTTCTCGCCTGGTCGGGCAGAAGCCCAACCAGGCCGCTTTAAACTACTAAAACTTGTAATTTCTGTCAATTTTAAGCTCAGAATGCTTTTTAAACACGTTTTTGAAGGTTAATTTTGCGAAATTTTCTCGCCTGGTCGGGCAGAAGCCCAACCAGGCCACTTTAAACTACTAAAACTTGTAATTTCTGTGAATTTTAAGCTCAGAATGCTTTTTAAACACGTTTTCGAAGGCTAATTTTGCGAAATTTTCTCGTCCTTGTTGGGCACCAGCAGCGGCGGTGGGGGTCTATTTTGGCTCCACCCACCGCCCCCCCATTGGGAAATCCTGGATCCGCCACTGGAAGGGAAGCATGAGAGAGCTTCAGTTGTAGTTTTGGTGCTGCAGCAGGCAACTGGCCAAAAAACGAACAGCATAAACAGCGCTGCGATAGGGAGCCGCCGGCGATGGTGATTCGAATTTTCCGCTCGGCGGCCGCTACTTCGCAGCCAGGAAAGGCGCCGTCATCGGTCGCTCGCGTGCGATAATTGTGTGTCTCCAAAAATGTGTTTTACTGCCTGAATTTGAAAGATATAAGACTTTATTAAGGTTATTGTGGTTGTAGTCTGTGTTGTAAGAAAGTGGTTGTTTGTTAGCTAAAAGATGACAGGTTCAGCCAAACCGGTGCTGTACAGTTATTGGAGAAGCAGCTGTAGCTGGAGAGTCAGATCAGGTGAACTTTTTTCTTATTTATCCTTTGTTCCGCTTTTTTTTAGTCTTCTTTCTTCTACTTTACCTACCCCTACCCATTTTTTGGTTTTCTTTTCTGTTTTCTCTCACATCAGCCGATTTTTTAAGCCCGGTTCACACTACGAAATAAGAAGTAAGAAATAAGGCGTCTGCAATAAGAAGTAAGAAATAAGCGGAGCGTTCACACTACGAAATAAGAAATAAGAAATCAGCACAGTAAAAATCAGCTGCAGTGTATAGTAAGCGTCAGAAATCTTTCCGTCTTAGCAATTTTTGGAAACTAAGCGATTTATGGTCATAGTAGTAGACCGACCGGCGGAACACCAAAAACACTTAAATGATAGTACGCATTTATCGCATTTTTGTAGGTTCTTTCAACATAAGCAGTCAACTGCAAGTCGCACAGTCAAGAACGGGTATATCCAATCCGAAAAGCAGTGAACAGGCCATAAATGCCTTGAAACTTGTCAATAATTTACTTAAGATCATAATTTCTATGTAAAACAGCAGGCAACTGCTGAAAAAACCTTGGTTTGTACGTGTATAGGCAGTGCTTATAGGTTTCTGACCGCTTTTCGTCTTTAGACAGTCGTTTCAGACTTTATTATGACATGCTATACGCTTAAAGTGAAAGAAAACTCTTATTTCAGATGAAAAAAGTTGAGCACGGCGCAACTCTTATTTCGTGGCTATTTCTTGTTTCTTATTTCGTAGTGTGAACCGGGCTTTATAGTCGTGTGGCTCTGTGTATACGTAGCTGAGAATAGACACCGTAAATTAAAAAAAAAGAGAAATTATTATTTTAGCGCTGGCATTCAAGAATGTAGATTATGAATACAAAGCTGTCAATCTACTGAAGAGAGAGCAGGTAAGCTAGCAAAGCGGCAGTAATAATAATGTCATATAGACTTACCTTTTTTGCTATCAATTCTTCTTCTTGCTCTGCTAGAAAGTGGCGTTCCTTTCTACACTCAATTTTAGCAAGCTTTTTTGTCTGAATGTCTAAAATTGCTTCCCTGAAAACCGAACGGCGAAATATTTCAATTTTAAGCAGCCAAATTGCGCTTAACCTTTTCGAATTCACTTGTGCCATATGGCACAGATTTTACCCGAACACAAAAGATGTGTTCGTCATGAAATTTTTGTGTTCGACTGTTTTCGCCGAACCACCCCGAAAACAACAGGAACACAAAAAATAGACGATCAGAACAGCCAACGAACACTCTCCAAACATCTCCCCGGACACCCCAGAGACATTTTGGGAACATTAGGGACGAGTGATGCAACCGGGAGCCGAATACCAGGATTCGGGAAAACCGGGATTACCGGGAAATGAGAATACCGCGAATATCGGGAAATCGATCGAAACGCATACAACATGATAAACCATAAATGTTTTCAACATCCGGTTTAGCTATTGATACCATTTCTAGTCGGTTTTCTCTAGGATTTTCTCTCATAACGGGCTAAACTACAGTACACTGAAATCAGATTTACTGTATGTTGAATGGGTTGGTGAGTTGGTTTGGCAGGCACCAGTCAGCTCGATGTCAATTGGACCAAAAGAGTAAGAATAGCCAATCAATGAGTGGCTTTGCTCAATTGAAGGCTTTTTGAATTGAAGTTGGAATGTTAGAACAAGAACATAAAGTTTACTGCCTCAACCAATATAAAAATATTTGGAACAAAAGGAAAAGCTGCAAAACATGGCTGCGCACTCAAATTGAGCAAGTAGCAGTCATTTGAAGACTTATTATAAGTTTTGCGTGCCGCTGGTACTGGCAAAAGAAAGTTGGGTATACAGTAGATGTCACTGAAATACATAGTATCTGCAAAAAACGGTCAATACTGCTACATAATAATATTTCCCGATACTTCCCGGTATTAGAGAATGTGGGAACCGGGATTAGAAACCGGAAGTGAAAATACCAGGAATTCCCGGTTCTTCGGGAAATACCGGGATCCCGCCCGGTTGCATCGCTGTTAGGGACATTTTGCGGACACTCTCTAGGGTCACTTTAGGGACACTAAAAACGGTCAAAAATCGCAAAAAAATCGGTAATTCGGGCTCAAATACAGCTAAAAACAGGCGATCTACCAATTTTCGTGTCCCTAAAGCATACATGTAACAGGTTATCGGTCGAAGGGGCAGACATGGGCAAAGCGGGGGCTGAGCGGGTTCAGCCTCAGGCTCTGACCTACCCCCTCAGCCGGCCGCTAAACCCCTTAGGAATTTTTTGGAATGATGTTGTATAGAAAATTATGATGAAAATATGCCTGGATTAGGTGTAAATGAGCTCAGAATAGCTTATTTTCGCTTACTTTAATGAAAAAATAAGCCAAAAAACCTTGATTTTAGCCAAAAAAGGGACTTTTTGGCTTACCACCTCCTCAGGCGCTCTTACCTCTTCAGCCCCCCCTCAGGAATTGAAAATTCTACCCCCCTCACCCTAAATGCTAGCCCATGTCTGCGAAGGGGGTTGGGGGTCTGGCGCCGGCCGGGGGTCTGAACCCAAGCTAGGGAGGGGGATTGGGCCATACATGTAACAGGGGGTCCGGGGGTCTGCCCCACGTGACTTAGACCAGACCCCTCGGATGGGACCCCGAGACTGTTTTTCCGATCCCCTCCGATTTTTGTGGTAAGTAATTTTTTGAGAAAATTTTAGCCATTTTTCAGAGACAAAAATTGCGTTTTTTTTGTGCCAAAGCCCCTCCGTAGAATTTAGGCTCAGAACCCCAACCCCTCCCCCATCGGCGGATGACATGTTACGTGTGCTACTAATAAATTACTGTTTCGTTTTCGGCAGTCCCTAAACTATCTCAGTGGTAGGTGGAGATGTCAGCTACTACAGTCAGGCACTTAACGCCGTTTATGGTACCGACACCATATAAGGTGCCGGTACCATATATGGTACCGGTGCCGTAGGTAGTGGTGCCATTATGGTGCCCCACGTTCGGCGACTGTGGTGGTCACCATATATGGTACCCCTACCGATGGCCATGGGTGCCGGTACCATATATGGTACGAAATCTGAACAGAGTGGTACCATATATAGTACCGGTACCGGTAACAACGCGAAGGTAGGGGTACCGTTTATGGTACCGACACCATATAAGGTCTTATATGGTGTCGGTACCATAAACGGGGTTAAGTGCCTGATTGTACTATATGCATGGATTGTTCAGTTATCAGACGAATTCAAAGAGAAGAACCCGGTTGGCGCGGTGCCAAGTCTATCGATCAATGGGCGTTCGGTGGCTGAGTCACTGGCCATCCTGGAGTACCTGGAGGAGAAGCACCCGGAACCGTCGCTGCTACCCAAAGACCTGTTGGACCGGTCGGTGGTCAGGGCCATCTGTCTACAGATTTGCGCGGGCATTCAACCTCTGCAGAATCTGAAGGTTACCCAGCACATTGGCAAGGAGAAAGCACAGGACTGGAGCAGACACTGGATTACGGTCGGCTTTGACGGTTCGTTTCTTCTTTGTTCGTAACAGGTTTTCTTCAAAAAATATAGCTCTGGTTGGTTCATACATAGGCCGGAAAAATCCGGAGGGGGTCCCGAAAAAGGCCCGAAAACGCCTATTTTGCCTTAAATAAGCAAAAATTTTCTCCCTCCGTGGAAGGCGGTATGGCCGGCCGAGGGGGGGGCGAGGTATGTATGTGGTACCACTAGCTTAGATACCATATATGGTGCCAGTCCAGTACCATAAACGGCGTGAAGTGCCTGACTGATTAGGGCATGCGGGCGTACACAATCCTATCGGGACTATCCAACTTGCGCACAACCGATTAGCGCACAACCGGTTTGCGCACATTTTTTTATTGCAGCACAATATAGTCACAACTGACGAATATTGAACAGACAATATCTCTTAGGGGCGGTCCATAAACGACGTCGTTCCAGAGGGGGGAGGGGGGTCGGCTGAAATGCGACGATAGACGACGCACCAGGAGGGGGAGGGGGTTAGCAAAAAACAACGTTGCTTTTTACGGAATTTTAGGGTACTTCAATTTAGAGTGCGAACTGGTATTGGGTATTGGGTATTCGGTGTATTGGGGTGTTTTCCAGGTATTGGGTATTGGGGTTTTTACCCCCCAATACCCAATACTAATTGGCACAGGTAAAAATAGAGAAAAATCGATGTTAACCTGAAAAATTGATCTGAAAAAATCGAAAAAGTTGATCGATGATTCGGTTTAGGAAGCTGTTTTCGCGTTAAGGAGCCATCCATCCAAAATCCCGATTTTTCGGGGCCCCTTGCCCCCAAAATCGCCTAGCGTCGTTTCTTGGGAACCCCCTCCCCTAAGGCGATGTCGTTTTCGGTTTACCCCACTCCCGATAAAAGTACAGTACATACAGTACTGTCATGTTTTCTTGTTACCATACTGCACAATCAATTGAATAGATCGCTACAACCACTCTGGGAAGCTTTTCTGTATGTAGAAAAATTTGACAGAATATAATTAAATTGAAAATAATACAATCAAAGTTCCCTAAAATTCCGAAAAAAGTGACGTCGTTTTTTGCTAACCCCTCCGTCTCCTGGTGTGTCGTCTATCGTCGCATTTCAGCCGCCCCCCTCCCCCCTCTGGAACGACGTCGTTTATGGACGGCCTAATCAACTAAACGTTAGTAGAATTTCCTAAAGTGGACGCTTTTCTATGCGCTACACCAGTAATTAATTTCTCTGTTCTTATCTAAAACAAAAATGGTGACATTAATGTCACCATAATGTACCAGTACCGTACACATGGCTATTGTGGTGGTGCACACAATTTGCGGCAGAGTTAGGAAAAAAATTCGCCGGAAGTAAGAAATACGACTGAATTACGAATATTAAGTACCAAAACTGATAATTTCTGCTAATTTTACGTCCAAAATGGCTTCTAAATGCTTTCTGAAATGCTAATTTTCGAAAATTTTCTCGCCCTGCTTGGGCAGCGGTCCAACCAAGCCTCTTAAAAATTTTAATTGCAGTGCCAAAAATCTTTTGTACACAACTGGAATGTACCTGTCCAGTGAAATGCAATTTTTGGCCCAGCTACGCAAGTATTGGGTATTGGGGTATTGGGGGTCTCAGGTATTGGTATTGGGTATTGGGTTTTCTAGGTATTGTTCGCACTCTACTTCAATTACATTATTTTCGATTCATGCATCTTCTGTCAAACGTTTCTCCATGCAGAAAAGCTTCTCAGAGTGGTTGTAGGGATTTATTCAATTGATTGCGCTGTACGGTAACAAGAAAACGTAACAGTACTGTATGTACTGCCCTTTTTTCGGGGGGGGGGGGTAAACCGAAAACATTACATTACAGCGTAGAGCATTACCAGGTATTTAAAGTGGCGGCCAGTAAAAAATGCGAGATGAAAAACCTCATCACGCACCGGCGTGATGACTCTTTCCATCAAGCAGCGTTTTCATCGGACAAATTTTTTCAGCTTCGCACGCGACCATCACCCATTTTCCCGGCCAAAAATTCGAATTGGTACAACAATTTAAAACAATTATCATAGCACAATAAACATGACATCTTATAGCTGGTTGCGCTTTGGCTGTGCGAAGTAATGGCCTATTCCTCTTTGAAAAGCCATGCGCTCGATCAAACCGATTTGGTAACGCTCAGCGTTTGTCCAGCGCATGGCTTTTCTAAGAGGAACAGGCCATTACTTTACGCACAGCCAAAGCGCAACCACCTATAGAATGTCATGTTTGTTGTGCTATGATAATTGTTTTAAGAGCCGGTCTCTGACAGCGCCGACCCTGTCTCCCATGCCCTATTGAGAGTTGAAATTTTGACTTTCACCAATTCCGCCCAAATTTGGTGTGGTAGTAGCATCTGATGAGTTATACTGGACCTGCAAAGATTAGTTCGATTCAACGCTCCAGAGTGGAATAATGCGCTCCGGAAATTTTCGCTCTTTAACTATGGGACGAAAAATTTGGAGCTTATTTTCTCGGGAATTAGCGCGAGTTGTGAACTGATGTTTTGGGGTTTTACTAGTTGCTTGTATGTCTCTGAAACACACTACTTAAATCTACAAATTTCGGAAAAAAATTATTTTCGACCCCCTTTGACCCCATAAAACCCCCCAAAATACCCCGCAGACTGCGCTTTTTTATTTCAGAACTTTGTAGCGCTATTATTTCTGCATTTATTGGTCTAGCCAAATTGGGCATTTGGGCTGCGAAACAACGTCATTTTTGGCCTCAAAGAAATTTTATCCAGTCAGAAAACTGCACAGGTTGACCCAAAAATGCCGGAATTTACTTCCAGCCTTTGATTGAGAAGTCGGATCTTTTAGGTTTCGGTCTCATTTGAAAGAGCGCGCCCTGGCCGATCGAACAGTTGGTCGCCAGCCAAAAACAAACCACACAGTCCGGTACTGAAAGAGTCTATATTGAGCACATTCAGCACATTGCGCTTTTCTTCTGTTTTTGAGTTTTTAAGAGCCAGTTCGCGAGAGAATCGACCACGTATGTATGTATGTATGTATGTATGTATGTATGTATGTATGCATGACGCAATTTTTGTTTAGACCATTCATTAGAAACTGCAAGGTCACAGACCAACACAGACAAAAGAGCAAACCCAAGAAGGTCTATAAGGTCTAAAAGATCAGTCAAGCAGATCATCCGTCTCTGTTGTCTCCACAGTTCATCCTCAACGGTTTTGAAGTTCTCATCGTTTATGTATTCATCGCGCTGTACAAAAATGTAGTCATCAGTATCTTGGGGCTGTTCAACATAAAGTTCATCTTCATCCTCAAGGACTAAAACACAATGGCCAACAAAACCATGATGGACTAGCAATTCATTGAACAAATAGTGGGTTGCAATTACTTTCAGTTCGCTACCGCTTTTGTACAGGGCCGTTTGGCCTAGCCTCTGTAACGGTCCCACTCGGCAATAGTAGCAACTTCTGGAACAGGCTTGGTAGCTCGAGTTCTAGCGGCGAGACAGAGTCACGATTTGCAGCAGCTTTGTGTGCTTGTGCCAGAACCAAGTCCAGTCTAGGGTTTTATGCGCCTCCAGATACAACACAACACACGGGCGCGTAGACAGATTAGCGACCGTACTACACAGCAACCAAACAACACAACAACGCTGGTCGGCCAGAGCCTACAGGAAACCCAGCGCTACAACACACAGCAGCGTACAGAGCCATCGCAGCAGCGGCTCAATCGATATCTGACAGGCCTCTGTGACGGAAGTGGGCGGAGCTAGATCCATCAGTCTGACAGTTCAGCCGCAAACCAACGCCGGAGCCCAAACAACAGTCCTGCCCGATAGCAATTGCAGGCCATTCGAGCTGGGGACGTTACAGCTCCCTTCTGAGGCTTGACGTCCTCGGCAAGCGTTGTATGTGGGCTCGAATGGACTGTTGGCTGCGCCGCTCCCTTCTGAGGCTTGAACTTATCAGTAGATCTTGATCTGGGTCGACTCTTCTTTTCTGGCCTTGAACAGCTGCTTCACTTTTGACACAGTTATACAATAGCATATCAGAACAAAATAATTGCGTTAAGGGAAACAGACAAATAACGAGTGAATATAAAAACCTAACATAGTGAATATTGATATTTTTCAATAAACACAGACAACAATAGACTGATGAGAGTTCAGCCTTCTCCCTGACGCGGTCGGCATGGGAGCACAAAATCGGCGTTTGTCCCATCTCCAGCGGTCAGACGCTTGTCTTGTTTTTCGTTGAACTCACTAGGATTTGGATGCAAGCAGCTGCTCACATCCACCCTCGGCGTTCCAAAGCTGAGCTTGTTGTTGAGTGCGCAGATAACCGATACCTCTTCTCTCTTGGACGTCACTGAGGGCATCACTGTGCCTGACGGCCACTGAGGTCGGTACACTTGTTCACCCAAGGTAGCACTGAATTTGTCTTTCCATCGATGTTGATCCATCACCCATCTCATTTCCTCATCAATAGCACTTTCCCAACGATTCTTTCCTTCAGCCGTTCCCTCTGGCTTGTACTGATTCGCTTTCACTAACACATTCTCCTTTCTCTCCATGACTGGTGTCTGCTTGGCACTGCCTTCTGGCTTGTACTGATTGGCCTTCACTAACACACTCTCCTTTCTCTCCCTCACTGGCTTTTGCGTTTTATCTGGCGAGTAGAGCACTTTGGCTTCTGTTGTAGATGAGGAGATACCAATGTTGTCTTTCTGGAGTGTAGCGAAGGTTGGCGAATAGTCGACACCAACTAGACGCTTTTCAGTACAGTACAACCAAGGCTGCACTGTGCTCTCAGCGAACTGGTTAGATTCTTTCTTCATTGGGGCGTAGTCTTTGTTGGTAGTGGTTGGCTGCAAAGGACTGTTCTCTTTGTCATCAGAACTCTCGCCACTGGCTTCAAACTCCATATTCTTTTCAGCGCTCAGTTCTTCCACTCCAGCTTTGTGCAACAACAGCAGTAAGTCTACCAACAACTCCTTGTCAGAACTTTCAAACAAACTCCATTGCTGCTCAGCCTTTTCACACGATTTCTGTGCAACTTGTACACTGGGCGCTTCAATGAACACACTTGAGCTTTTGGCCACTACCAATTTCGGTTCTTCTGTCACTACAACTGCCACCTCTTGTCTTATTGTGTCTTCAAACCACTCTTCAGCCCACTCGAAACACTCATCTTCCAAACAAGCGATTTGAGCCATACGAACAGGTGACATCTCTTCTTGAGGCAGCGACAAACACTTGAACCACATAGCCATGTTTTCTCTGAGCATGGCCAGGGACAATTGCACCAGTTTCATTTTTATAGCAGTATCATTGACACGGCTAGAACCCACGGCTTTTGTTATCCACTCATTGTCTACTGCAGCTCTGAACCATTCATGAAGTTCTTGTAGCTGATCAATGTTAGCAGCGTATTTCCATACTTCAACATCACTGGCCCTGGTCATGTCTATGTCGTTTTGCTTTAATTGCAATGAAAGCTCATACCATTCATCCATCTTTTTCTCCCACTGATCAAGGGCCTTTTCTACTTCTTGCTGGTTGGTGGTTGGCGCTTTTCTCTGCTTCTTGGCGCGTCTGCTAGCGGCGGTGTGTGGTTGGTCTTTGTAGACTTCACTGAGGCTTTTCTTGTCTGCCGTATTTGGTCTGCTTTGCACTAGATCGTTGGTCTGAATCCCTGCTTCTTCTACTTCTCCAAAACTACCAAGCAGTTGAGACGAAATGGGATCACCTGAAGTGTCATCTTCGACCGCAAGCTGTGAGTCAGTTGAGAGGTCTCCAATTGACGCAGCGCGTTTCGTTAGTGGTACGTCGAGTGACACATCGAACGCGCGGCTCTCTTCTAGCGGGGCGTTGGATTGTCCTCCTCTCGGTTCCTCACTACACGACAACCGACGGTGCTCAATGGTAGCCTGTCCAGTGCCCTCGGCGCTCTCTTGGTCAACAGACGACAAACTTTGAACCATTTTTCGCTCCATATCCTTCTCTTTCACCTTCTTTTTCGATCCTTCAATCTCGGTGCATGAACCTCCATTTGTAACGGTCCCACTCGGCAATAGTAGCAACTTCTGGAACAGGCTTGGTAGCTCGAGTTCTAGCGGCGAGACAGAGTCACGATTTGCAGCAGCTTTGTGTGCTTGTGCCAGAACCAAGTCCAGTCTAGGGTTTTATGCGCCTCCAGATACAACACAACACACGGGCGCGTAGACAGATTAGCGACCGTACTACACAGCAACCAAACAACACAACAACGCTGGTCGGCCAGAGCCTACAGGAAACCCAGCGCTACAACACACAGCAGCGTACAGAGCCATCGCAGCAGCGGCTCAATCGATATCTGACAGGCCTCTGTGACGGAAGTGGGCGGAGCTAGATCCATCAGTCTGACAGTTCAGCCGCAAACCAACGCCGGAGCCCAAACAACAGTCCTGCCCGATAGCAATTGCAGGCCATTCGAGCTGGGGACGTTACACCTCCCCTGCTCATAGACAGAATGAGAAAGAAATCGATACTGTAGAAGCAATCAATAGTCTAGACTAGTGTACTGCAGGACGTGAACCGCTAGAATCTGGCTGGGCTCTGTGTGAGTCTGCACCAAACATTAGGTTCAACTGGAACCAAATGTCCTGGTTATAAAAAGTTTTATGAAGGTCGTGCACAATGAATGAAGCATAACTCCGGGACATTCGCAAAAGAAATGCCTTATGTTCTGGATGTACATGCAACTATAGCAGATGAATCTAGCCTGCCACTATAGACAGTAGATGGTTTATAATTACTAATCGTGCATGTTTATGTTTCAGATAGCTCTGCACTTCATTTCCAGCCAGATGAGTACCTCACAGAGCAACAAATTATGTCAAGCTTTTCCCGAAAAGCTCGAAATGGCGGTAGGGGAACCAGGCCAAAAGGCCCTGCACAAAAGCGGCAGCGAACTGCAAGTAATAGCAACCCACTATTAGTTCAATAAATTGCTAGACCATCATGGTTTAGTTGGCCATTGTGTTTTTAGCCCATGAGGGTGAAGATGAACTTTATGTTGAACAGCCCCAAGATACTGATGACTACATTTTTGTACAGCGCGATGAATACATAAACGATGAGAACTTCAAAACCGTTGCGGATGAACTGTGGTGCAACAGAGACGGATGATCTGCTTGACTGATCTTTTAGACCTTATAGACCTTCTTGAGTTTGCTCTTTTGTACTTTCAGTACCGGACTGTGTGGTTTGTTTTTGGCTGGCGACCAACTGTTCGATCGGCCAGGGCGCGCTCTTTCAAATGAGACCGAAACTTAAAAGATCCGACTTCTCAATCAAAGGCTGGAAGTAAATTTCTGTATTTTTTGGGTCAACCTGTGCAGTTTTCTGACTGGATAAAATTTCTTTGAGGCCAAAAATGACGTTGTTCCGCAGCCCAAATGCCAAATTTGGCTACACCAATAAATGCAGAAATAATAGCGCTACAAAGTTCTGAAATAAAAAAGCGCAGTCTGGGGGGTATTTTGGGGGGTTTTATGGGGTCAAAGAGAGTCGAAAAAATTTTTTTTTCAAAATTTGTAAATCTAAGTAGTGCGTTTGAGAGACATTCAAGCAACTAATAAAAGCCCCAAATATTAATTCGCAACTCGCACTAATTCCCGAGAAAATAAGCTCCTAATTTTTCGTCCCATAGTTAAGGAGCGAAAATTTCCGGAGCTCATTATTCCACTCTGGAGCGTTGAATCGAACTAATCTTTGCAGGTCCAGTATAACTCATCAGATGCTACTACCACACCAAATTTGGGTGGAATCGGTGAAAGTCAAAATTTCAACACTCAATACCAAGGGTCGATCGGCCCAGAGACCGGCTCTTAAATTGTTGTGTAAATTGTGCTAAATAATGTAACTGTTATGTAATTACTGTTGTTGTCAAATAATAATAATAATGTCAAATTGTGATAAGTCAAATCTTTCTAGAAGGTATTTTTGGCCAACTTTCTACAAAAATTCAGACACTAACCCAGGGCTACCCCATTGAAGGACTCTGAAAAGAGCGAGGGGTGTCCTGAGCTGTCCGAAAGGACAGTGGAACTCATAAACAAACAAACAAACTAAAACTTCCTCAAATTGACTGAAGTAAATGTAGTTTTACAAAATTTTTTGTGTGCCGAAATTCAATGGAATTCTTGCGTCCGACCCCTCCTCCTCTTGCTCCCCTTCAGCTGATGACCTGTTTATGGTGCTTGTTAAAGTCAACTTAACTATTTTCAGCGTTGGAGAAAAGTTTGAAGAAAACGGCTGGCAAATACTGTTTTGGAGACTCGGTTACCATGGCCGATTGCTGTCTTGTGCCTCAGGTCTACAATGCCAGAAGGTAAGACTGAGGAAATTAAGTAAGTAAGTAAGTAAGTATAAGTAAGTAAGTATAAGTAAGTAAGTATAAGTAAGTAAGTATAAGTAAGTAAGTAAGTTTATTCCCAGACGTACACATGTACAGTAGCATGAAGTACAAAGTGACGATAAGAGCGATATGAGTCAAGGAAAAGGCATTGAGTTCGCCATATAATAGCTATTTTATAACCCAAGCCTATCTATTAGTAAAACACGAAAGATCTAAGCGACTGACTGCCTCTTTAAAGTTTTTAACGGATCGGGAATGGACCACATTATCAGGTAAACTGTTCCATATCGGGACAACTCTAGAAGCAAAAGAAAATTGGGGTAAGAACCCTTTATTCTTACTTATATAACAAAACACACATCAGTACAAAGCCTAACAGTGCATTCAGTTATGAAACATCACTCATCGCTCATCTCGAAATCGTTTTCGAACAAAAGCGTCTCGCGAAGATTCACGATCACCTCATCATCTCAAGGTTCGAACAGGACTCGATGGAAAAGTTCGTCACACGACGGTATTTCCCACATCATCTGTTTGGTGTCCTGACCGTGCAGCTTGAGGAATCGTCCGAGATTCCCTCTGATCTGCGGGTGAGAGTAGTGAACTTGCGCTAGATTCTCGCGGAGAAAAGAAGCGAACACGTTATACGCGTTCCCGTCCACGCCGCAAGTGGCGTAAAGCAAGCCCATGGCTCGTGAACACGTGTCTCCAATGTTCAAGTCCGTGTATTCGGGTAACATAAAGGCCTGCATCCATTTGTCAAACGGTCTGGTCGGAAATCCATCCTGGTGTTTGAATCAGAGGAATTCGATCTCGTTCCGGTCTCTCGTCATGAAAGACTTGTTGACGTTGACTGTCATGCACAACTGCCCTTGTGCAACCACAGCCAATCTGTTCAGGTCGAAATTGAAATCTTCCTTGAACATGAGCAGACTGTCGTTACCGAGGTAGATCCCGAAATCGGGAAATCTGTCAAAGCACTTCCTGCACAGGTAATCGATCACCACCATGTTATAGATGGAATCTATCATCTGTGTGAATGTGGTGCCGGAGGGTACACCTCCTAACTTCCAATAGCGCTCTCTGTTGGACAGCCGTATCGGTGTTTCAATGAAATATTTGATAATCCAATTCCAGCACTTTTCATCGCCAGAACCGCATAGGATCAAGTGGTCATGAAGGATGGAGAAGGAATCCTCGATAATATCAGCGGATGCTGATTTATCGAATTTAGTCCAGTCAAGTCCAACATAGAGTGAGTGTCACTGAGCGTTGTGTTCGACCTTACACATCCCTCCTTTCAATGTCTCCCAGCCCCAGGCAATGGGATTGTTGTTCATAGAACGAATAGCAGACATCAGGGGATATGCGTACTGGGCCTCCACCAGGAACGCGGTGTTGGGGTAGCCCCACACCAGCCTCACTTTGTTTTCATCGTAGGCACAGAGATGGCTTCTTGCAAAAGCCATGACGTCTTCAAAAGGCGGAGGTTCGCCTTTGTAAAACTGCATAAATCTCTGAACCTCGAGCTGACTCGTCAAAAACGTCCTTTCTTGTCTTTCGGCCTCTCAGCCACCAAGGCAGTCCTGCGGACGTTGTAGTTGGCAAGTCGAAGATTTCGCGAATGACGTTGAATTCTACCGGGCGCTCTTGGCATAGTTGCGAACAGCTCCTTTACGTGCGCCAGGGTTCTCAAGTACACGTGGTCATCGGGTCGCGATGCACGCATGACGGTATAAAACAAAACGTCTTCCTTCAAAGACTCGAAGGTAACATGCGATCGGTGTCGGGAACTGAGCAGTTGATCTTTGAACTCACTGCCGATTAACTCCCGAACATGGGATATTGCAGATTGTGACCATGAGGGGCCACAATAGTCGAAATTCCAGCCCTCTTTCCGAGAAAGACAGAGCATCTTTGAGTGGAATTAACTAAAAGCAAATCCTGGTTAGCATTGAGTTTGATCTCTAGTTCGAAAGACAAAAACATCGCGCTTAGCCGCATAAGTCTAGTCTTTAAGTCTAAGCTACTAACCTATAGTTCGAACACTATATAAAAGTTTACAAATTAACTAAGTTAATATGAACTAAACAATTATAAAAATTATAAAAATAACATTTGCCTTCGTCTGTTCCTTGTCTTCTTCTTGTACATACATACGTGTTTCGAAACAGGGGGTCTGTCTGCCCAGACATGGGCTAGCACTTCGGCTGAGGGGGGGTAGAATTTTCAATTCCTGAGGGGGTAGGAGCGCCTGATGGGGGGCTGAGGGGGTGCTAAGCCAAAAAGTCCGATTTTGGGCTAAAATCAGGGGTTTTTGGCTTGTTTTTCTTTAAAATAAGTTAAAATAAGCTATTCTGAGCTCATTTACACCTATTCCAGACATATTTCTATCATAATTTTCTATACAAAATTCTTCCAAAAATTCCTGAGTGGGGGGGGGGTAGCGGCCGGTTGAGGGGGGTAGGTTAGAGCCTGAGGGGGCCAACCCCCCTCATCCCCCTTTGCCCATGTCTGTGTCTGCCCCCACCCGACTTAGGCCATCCCCCGAGACAATTTTCGGATGCCCTATTCTGATTTGTCTGGCAAATAATTTTTTTCAGTACAATTTTGTAGGTTTTCAGACACAGTTTCTAGCTGTATTTGAGCCGAAATTAGCGTCCCAACGTTGCGATTTTGAAAGACAAATAAATTCTTGAAAGATTGATGAAACTCTGCTTAGTTGCTGAGATATTAGCTCTCAAAGTCAAAACAGACTTTGGCCATGAACAAGAGCGATTCCGTTGCACTTCATAATTAATCAGATTCCTACTACAGCTCAGGGATAATGACACTTTACTGATGAAGTAACGAGCGTGTGTGTGTCACCAGAAAAGCCTCGTGACGCTAGCCCTTAGCTGTAGCAATCTGTTTTATTATGAAGTGTAACGGAATAATAAAAACCACTTTTGTTCGCTGCCAAAATCTGTTTCGCCTTTGAGGGCAAATCTCTCAGGAACTAAGCAGAGTGTCATTGATTCAAAAAGGACATATTGAAATCTGTTGACTTGACAGTTATAGTTGCAAAAGTAAAAAATCTGCTAGATTGTTCTAAATCGCTCTTTTTCAATGCCAAAATCTCTGTTTTAACTTTGAGAGCAAATATCTCAGGAACTAAGCAGAGTGTCTCAATAAAAAAGCATCCATCTTTCAAGAATTTATTTGTCTTTCATTTAATAAAAGATTTATACAGTCAGGCACTTAACGCCGTTTATGGTACCGACACCATATAAGGTGCCGGTACCATATGGTACCGGTACCTTAGGTAGTGGTACCCATACATGTAACAGGGGGTCTGCGCCCCCGGATGCCCCCCCCCCCCCCCGAGACGATTTCACCGACCCCCCCCCCTCCGATTTTTCTGGCAAGTAAATTTTCGAGCAAATTTTTGCAATTTTTTACAATTTCACACAAAAATTTCCAAAATCGCCTGCAAAACAGCGCTTTTTAGCCGTATTTCAGCCAAATTAGCGATTTTTGGCAATTTTTAGCCAAAAAATTGCGAATTTTTCGATTTTTGAGCGTTTTTTAGTGCCCAACCCCCCTCCCCCAAAATTTTGGCTCAGACCCCCGGCCGGCGCCAGACCCCCCCAACCCCCCTCCCCCCATCCGCGGATGACCTGTTACATGTATGGTGGTACCATATTATATGGTACCCCCACCTTCGGGGCCTGTGGTGGTGGTACCATCGCGTTGTTACCGGTACCATATCGTCGCCACTATGGTAAAACGAGCCAAGTAACAGAAAGTCGAAATCGAGAAAATCGCCGCTTAAATATTTATTACATTTTCGTGAATTAGCTTCAATATCAGTTTAAATATTTTTTTACCCAAAATACAAGTACATAATTGGTGTGCAAAACATTCTGCATGTGTGAGTTGTGTCAAATTGAGTCAGCTAACAGGAAAAGCACAAAGCACTTGGGTCATTTTACCAGGATCACCTGGTGATGTCCGTGCACATGCCTCTGATTACATGGCTGTATCTCCTGACACAGAGCCAATTTCGACTTCGTTCCTTCGCCAAAACGTTTTTAGGTGCTTTAGCTATACTTTTTCGCACTTAACTCCATTTTTTTCATTTTGTTACTTGGCTCGTTTTACCATAGTGGCGACGATATGGTACCACTCTATTCAGATTTCGTAGCATATATGGTACCGGCACCCATGGCCATGAGTAGGGGTACCATATGGTGCCGGTACCATATATGGTGTCGGTACCATAAACGGCGTTAAGTGCCTGACTGTTATAGAGATTGGTGGGGTTTCTTTTACGGACCGTGTATGTTGGAAATTGTTTCACTTTTCTCTATTAACTGATTAATTCTCAGGTGTGTTCAGATTCGGAGTTGATCTAACGAAATACCCGGTGATCACGCGACTAGACGCAACTCTAAGTCAGTTGGACTGTTTCAAGACTTCGCATCCGTCCAAAATGCCCGACTGTCCGGAGGAAGAGAGAGGTTGATTGAAAGTAATCGAAAATCGATAGTTACAATAGTTTTATCAGAAAAAGTGCTGACAGCAAATTATTGCAACTTGGCCGGTGCTCGCTTGCCTAAAATGGTTGTGTTGTGTTCTCAGTAAATTTATAAGCTATCTATTTCATTGATTCTGCAAATAAAGATGTTCTAGTCTAGGTTTTCTACTGTCTTATAGTGTTGGCCAAAAAATAGCCGCCTGACCGTACCAGGCATATATAGGCCAGGAAATCCAGCCGGAGGGGATTTGAAATTTGAATGGAGGGGAAATTATGGGGGTGGATCTAGCGAGAGATGGGCAAAGGGGCTGTGAGGGTTGACCCCCATGCTCTGACCGACCGACCCCCTAAGGCCGCCGCTAACACTAAGGAATTGTGTACAGAAAATTACGTTAAAAGCACACATATTACAGGGGGTCTGCCCCCGCCCCCGACTTAGGCAGATCCCCCCGGATGGGCCCCCTCCAGGCGATTTTTCCGACCCGCTTCGATTTTCCTGGCAAGTAATTTGTTTTTTTTTTTTCGAACAAATTTTTTCCGATTTTTTTTACAATTTCAGACACAAAAATTGCCAAAATCCAAAATCGCCTGCAAAACAGCACTTTTTAACTGTATTTCAGGTCAAATTAGCGATTTTTGATGATTTTTAGCCGAAAATTTTTGAGCGTTTTAGTGCCCAACCTAACTGCCAAAATTTGGGCTGAGAACCCCGGCCGGCGCCAGACCCCCAACCCCCTCCCCCTTCGGCGGCTGACCTGTTACATGTATGGATAACAGTATGCCTAGATTAGTTAAGGTTCGTGCGGGACCTGGAAAGTCAGGGAGTCATGGAGAAGTCTGGGAATTTAAAAAGGTCAGAGAAAGTCAGGGAGGTGTCTGGTCAGCATACCTGTAACAGCTCCGGGCCAACCTGGGGGAGGGGGGTTTTCCTCAAGTGGGGGGTCGAGGGGGGTTCGCTCAGAGGGGGGTCCCAAATTTCAAAAAGCTCCAAAACGCCTGGAAATACAAATGGAAACTTAAACAAATTATGCTCACCAAGAATAAAGCAGATGTAAAAGAAAGCATTTGGGCATTTGTGTTCCGTTTATTTTGAATAAAATTACTTACTTAAAAAAAGCGCTTTTGAACATACATGGGCCGGAAAAATCCGGAGGGGGGTAGGGGGGTTGAGACCTCGGGGGGGGGGGGGGGGGGGTCCCCCCCAAAAAAGGCCAAAAAACGCATATTTTGCCTTAAATAAGTGAAAATTTCCTCCCTCCGGGAGGGGGGGTGGGTGGCCGAGGGGGAGGGGTATACCCCCCGTACCCCCCCGGCCCAGGTATGCTTTTGAATACTGTTATTTTACTAGCGGATTTTTATTTTACTATTTACTAAATTTACTAGAAATTCAGCCTGTAAATTTAATTTTAATTTTTGTTTTACTACCAGGCAGCTCCGATTTTACTAATTTTTGTTTTACTAATAATTCTACTAATTTTACTACTATTTTACTACGATTTTACTAATCATAACGAGGAATTTTGAATCAATGATGCCAAGGTATTGTGAATAATTTATGTTGGTCCAAATATTTGTTAAATTTGATCATGATACGAAGTCCTCCAGAACTGTAGACGCAAAAACATGTGAAATTCGACTGACAAAAGTGCGCCCACCCATCTTTTATTGCAAAATTGATCAAAGAATTTGGCTGAAATTAACCGAAAACTAGTAAAATAGTAGTAAAATTTTCATTTTACTATTGATGGTCTTTGTTAATTTAATTTTATTTTTACTTTACTATTGGCTCTTAATTTTACTTTTTACTATTATTTTACTACTAGTAAAATACCACTAGTATTACTAATTTTTGTTTTACTATACTATAGTAAAATAACAGTACTTTTGAACAGTGTCTGTTTTCGAAAGCGCACGATAGTTGCTAAGAATACGCAGTAGACAGGCACCGATACTACGAAAAATCCGAACAAAATCAATTGCAAGCCCGCCCAGATACTCATATCGCGGCGAAAGCAACCACACCGGTTACACCTCAGAAGTCAACAGCTATTTTGCTTTGGCCGGTTAGAAATAGAAATGAGATTAGACCTTTTGTTTTGGGGTTTCGCGATGTTCTAATAAACAGCTAACGTCAAACTGAATATGGAAGGCTTAACTAGAGTTAACTCTGTACTCTAGGGCAACGCAAGAAAGTGAATTTAGTTCTTGCAAGCAGTTTATTGGATGTTTCTAGAGCGATATGTTTAATACCGTGTAACTTAGTAATATAAACGATAATTTATACGCCCACCACAGGCATGTTTATTGTTTCGGTTTCATAAGACAGAGTGCATATTAACGATCGAGCTTACGAAAAGCTGCAGATCGCCATCCAAAAATTTATTATAGGTTATGGGCCCTAGGCCTCTTGATATTACTCAATCCTTCGCTTTAAATGGACAATTTGAAACATAGTTCTGACGGGTGATATAAAAGCGATTAGACAGGATGGGACGGACACAATACAAGTAGTTTGTGAAGAGCATAAAATCGTGTGTGCGTGCATCTAAATGCATTCTATCTAAAACGAGGTCGTATGTTGCAGTGGTAACATACATGTAACAGCTCCGGGCCGATCTGGGGGGTAGGGGGTTCCTCAGGTGGGGGGTCGAGGGGGCGTTCGCCCAGAGGGGGTCCCAAATTTCAAAAAGCTCCAAAACGCCTGGAAATGCGTTTTTAGCACGTTTTTTTCAGTAAGGACGCTAAAAATCGCTATTTTAAGCTGCAAATAGCGTTTTAAAGCTAAAAACAAGCAAAAAATGACAAAAAGGCTTTCCAAAAAACACCGAATTCTGTTAAATATCAGCAGTGGAAACGCCAAATTCGGTTTTCAAAGGCTTTTCAAGCGAATTTTAGGCTAAAAATTAGTCATTTCTGAGCCAGTTTGTTAGTACTGGGTGGGAGGCGCTACTAGTACTTATATTTTTTGGGTCAGGGGAGGGTTCCTTAACCTGTCTCGGGGGGTGAGGGGGGTCGGTGAAGTGAAATTTGTTAAATCAATAGTGAAAGCTGGTCACCAAAAAAATGATCACATTTCTTTTTACTGGCATTTGCGCAAATTTTGACCAAACAGGCTGAAATTTGGATCATACACTGTATGTGCCAAAATTCGGGGAATTTTATGTGTTAAAGTTTGGTGCACTAGACTTGACTAATTCTCGAGAAATTTCAAGAAAAGTGAAATTTGGTAATTTCAATAGTGAAAGCCGGTCACCGAAAAATGGAAACATTCCCTTTTCCTGTATCTTTTCTAATTTTTGGCGGAATTGGATGAAATTTGGAGAGTAAACGCAGAAGTTCAGGGTAATTCGTGTGTGAAAAGTTGACGCATGAACTCCAACGCTATCGTTAGAGTTTAGGCGATAATGTAATGTTTTCATTTTTCGGTGACCGGCTTTCACTATTGAAATTACCAAATTTCACTTTTTTTGAAATTTCTCGGGTTTGAGTCAAGCCTAGTGGACCAAACTTTAACACATAAAATTCCCCGAATTGTGGCACCTATGGTCCAAATTTCAGTCTATTTGGTCTAAATTTGCGGAAATGGCAGTAAAAAGAAATGTGATCATTTTTTTGAGACACCCTGTACATTTCTGAATTTTGAAGGTTTTAACGAGTTTACTGAATTGTTTACTGAGTACTTACCGGGTTTTCTTTGAAAAACCCAGTACTTACTCGTACTTAATGAATTTCAAAAAATCTGGATCTACTTACTGAATACTTACCGAGTTTTGGAAATTTGAGCTAGGCACAACACTGGTTAGAACCTTACACACCACCCTTTTGAAAATCGGAATTTGGACTTTCTGCTATTACTAAACAGAAAATTTAAGCTCGAAATACCGTTTAAATGCGTTTTTCAAAACAATTTTTTTAATTTTCTCACTGGTTGTAGTTTCCTCACCATGGTTGGTTAGGCAATTTTGACTTTTGTCAGGGAAAAGTCAGGGAATTTTGCTTTCAAAAGCCGCACGAACCCAACAGAATAGCTTATTTTAACCTGTTTTAGCGAAAAATAAGCCTACAACCTTGATTTTAGTAAAAACATCGGACTGTTTGGAACTTATCCCCTCAAACCCCTCCTTAACCGCCGCTACCCCCTCAGGATTTGAAAATTTGCCGCCATTCCCCTCAGCCTGCTAGCCTATGTCTGATCTGATACACACTATAGTAGAATAATTTCACAACGTAAACTTATAAAACGCATAACCTCACAACAGATAATCATACAAAACACAAAAATAATACAAACAATACAACAGATTATTTCACAATAGAAAATGGAATAAACAAAACGCAAAGTTTAATGGCTACCTATCTATCTATTTACCAGAGCTTTTCATTTAAAATCCCATTGGATATTAAAGGAAAATGTGCTTTTCTATTAAAAACTTTGGCGCCAATTATTGATATTCGATGTAATCTTTGATTTTAACCCGAATTTTGACTAGTTTATGTCAAAATATATGCATTTTTATAAAATCACTTCAATTTTTTGACAAACATTTCCGCCAACTAATATCCGATATTTTTATGGAACAATGTCCTTGGAACATATGCCTCCAGGCCGGCAGGCCCGGACCTGTTACGTAGATGTACGGTACAGTATGCCACATCACATACGTACGTACGGTACGGCCAAACAAGTGGTGTTTTTGGGAGATGCGTCCAAACCGTTCAGTGCCAGGAATGATTCCAAAGTTCAGTCTGCGCACATTGGCTGTCGGCTTCGCAAGGAAGGCGGCACCGAGCAAGATCTGCCAATCTCTCGCACAGCCACGCCCATTGCTTCGATCATTGGCGCCCGCCGGTTTTCTAAAAACTTTCAATTGTTCGGCTTAGGCGGAAAAACTGTTACATTGTTGATACTGTAGGTACAGGTGATAGGTATCGACCGAAAGACGACTGGAACTAAGAATAAAGTCATTCCTTCTAATTTTTTCGGCCGACCGCACAGTAAAAGAATATTGTGAGACTTAGGAAGCTATGCAAAGCTATACCCGATCAGTGTGGTGCACTTTTTAACTAGGTATACCTAGTATTACCTAGTTATTTTTCGAGAAAAGTACCTAGTATTACTTTTACCTAGTTTCCGGACATTGTGTTTTACCTAGTTTTACTTTACCTAGTTAAAAATTCTATGACACTAGGTAAACTAGGTAAAATCCCTTACCTATTTACCTAGTTGAAGAAACGGCCATGACCTGATTATACAAAGCTACATACAGTACACACAAACTATCGATCGGTTCGCCGCCGCCCGCTGAAGTTTACGCCAATTAGATACATGTGCGCAGTTACCACATTTCCCTAGACCCTAAGCCCGAGGTCTAACCGGAGGTTAGGGCAAAGGCTTAGTCTGAATCTACGGCTAAGTCCTGGTGTTGTAAGCCTAAGGCTAAGGCTAAGGATTAGGCTGAATAGGAGAATTTGTTAACTGCGCACATATGGGAACTATGATAAATAAATGAAAATGTTCGCATGCAATTCTATCGTAACTTTCTTCCAAGATCCTTAATCAAGTTACTGATGATCCATAAAAACGTCAATGCGTACAGTATTCGGCAGATTTAGATTGCGCTTCCGATATTTGAATGTGATTGTCGTAATCACTGAGTGTTGGATATAAAAGCAACCTTACTAGGTCGCTACTATACGTAGGTACTAGGTATACAGTTATTTTCAGTTTTTGATTGCTTGCATACATACCGTAGAGTACCTCGAGTGAAACCAGAACTATTGAACGCTAAAATGTTCTTTTTTATAACAGGAACATTGCTTTGCAGAATGTTAGAATAGAATGCCTTGATTCCTGGTTGAGTTGTTGTTTATACAAGCTGAATCTCTTTGCTCTTAATTGCACTTGGTCGTCTGTAAAATTAGTTTTTTCATCTATTCAACGCTCCTCTAAGTAACAATGTGTGGAAATATTACTATTCGACAAAATAATCTATTTCTGCATTGATTTAATAATTTGAATGGTTTACCTAGTTTTACCTAGTTTTCAATTTCTTTACCTAGTATTACTTTACCTAGTTTGCAGCCCGAACATTTTACCTAGTATTACTTTACCTAGTTTGTGGTCCGAGCATTTTACCTAGTATTACTTTACCTAGTTTCAGAATTTCAAAATGCACCACACTGTACCCGATTAATGTCTAGTAGTTACGTACGCATACTGTTGATGTAACCCCTGTAGATTGGCTCCATTCCAGGTTTCGGGCCACCGGGACGTCAGACATTTGCGAGAAGAGCTGAATAGTGGTGTATTGAATTTCCAGAGCACACAGCAACCATACATGTAATAGGGGGTCCGGGGGTCTGCCCCAACCCGACTTAGGCCAGACCCCCGGGACGATTTTTCCGACCCCCTCCGGTTTTTCTGGCAATTAGCGATTTTTGACGATTTTTTCCGATTTTTGAGCGTTCTTAGAGCCCAACCTCCTCCCAAAATTTGGGCTCAGACACCCCCGGTCGGCGCCAGACCCCCCACAACCCCGCTTCCCCTCGGCGGATGACCTGTTACATGTATGACAGCAACGATAAGTATCAATCGATAATTTCGACAGTCGAAGAAAAAATTAGGTACGTATGGGCAAAGAAGCCCGTGCTGCGTAATCGAAAACGCATTACCGATTTCTTAACCCATCCCAAAAAAGACGATCCAATATGCATGCCTACATATACTTTGTTTTCTTCGACTTAACGAATAACAAACAAAAGCTTACGCACTTACAATGTGGCAGGCGAGCTTCCGCTAAACTTTCTGCGACTACGTTGTTACGAAAAGGGGAGGGTTGTTGTCAAGGAGGCTGCCGGCCCTTGTGTCTCTTCCTGCTCTATAGCAGTATTGTGCCGGTTGAATTTAGTAAGTTATTTACTAAGTAAAAACATTAGTTAGTTAGTTAGTTAGTTACTAACTTTTACTAACTAAACTCAGATTTCGCTTAACTAAACTCAACTCAAACTAAACTCATTTTCATGAAATTACTAAGTAAAAAATCGAGTTACATAGTTATGAGTTTAGTAAGATTCAGTTTAGTTATAATGTTAAAGATAGGCACTTTGGCCATAGGCATCTAGTTTGAAGTCTAAATTATCAAAAATTCAGGGGTCTCTCACAAAGAGAGCACGAGGGGTTTCACTAGGTTTAAACTCCAATGCTTGTGCGAAAAAACTTCTTGGCATTTGCAATTGTTTATATACACTGTATGCATACATATACCAACCTATGTGCAGGTCATCCGCCAAAGGGGGTTGTGAGGTTTCAGTCCGGTCAGGGGGATTGAGTGAGCCCAAGTCGGGGAGGATTGAGTACTAAAAATCGCAAAAAAATGCTAATACGGGCCCAGACACAGCTAAAAGTCGCTATTTTACAAACAATTTTAGCAATGTCTATAATTGTAAAAAAATAAAAATTGCGCTCCAGAAAAATCGGATCGGAGGGAAGTCCTCCTGAGCTTCCGATCTGGAGATTGGCCTTTGCTGGGGCGGGGCAACCCTTGAAACCGCCGTACGTACCTACCTACATGCACGACTGTATAAAGTCTGCCTATCACCACCCTCGTCCCCAAACCAACGAATAGGAAAACAGATCGCCTAAAATAAGATAAACGTATAACATGCTTGTAACAGGTCAACCAACGAAGGGAAGGTAAGGGGTTGGGGGGTCTGGCGCCGGCCGGAGGGTCTGAGCCCAAATTCTACGTAGGGAAGGAGTTGGGCACTAAAAACGCCCAAAAATCGAAAAAATAGCACCTTTTCAGCTAAAGATCGTTAAAAATCGCTAATTTGTGCTCAACTCAAATACACGTAAAAGTCCTGCTTTACATACGATTTTGGCAATTTTTGTTTCTGAAATTGTAAAAAATCGCAAAAGTTTGTTCAACAAATTACTTGCCAGAAAATCGGAGCGAGGTCGGAAAAATCGTCTCGGAGGTCCCGGTCTCGGGTTTGACCTAAGTTGGGTGGGGACAGACTCCGTACCCCGGGTTACATGTATGACGATAAGGTAGAAGACTATTTTTTGACTACATATTTCTATATTTTTCATTGTTCCTGTCCTGGGTATGGAGCTTTTTTATAAACTAACGGTCATATTTCGAAATATTTAAAGAAAATAATGAGAAATACTGTAATTTTGAGAATATTTTGAACCTAATGAGGTCTACAGAGCTGAAACAAATCGGTTAAATGCATTATTTCTGCTAGTTTATTTTAACTAAGCTCGTAACTAAGTAACTCGATAATTTTTTACTAACTTACTAAACTGAGAGAGCGAATTTAGTTACTAACTTTTACTTACTAAATTCAAATTTGAAAAGTTTTAACTAACTTTTACTAACTAAATTCGGAAAATTTTCGTTCGGCACAACACTGCTCTATAGCAGTTGGCTACTCCTAGTTCGAAAGGACAAAAGTTACAACAACAACAACAACAACAACATAAGCAAGTGCAAAGGGTAGTACCGTGCAAAAGACTGATTCTTCGTTTTCTTTTAATTCCGAGCAACCAGCCAGTATACACACAAGCACCACAAACTGACTGAAGTTTATTACCAAGAAAAAGAACTAAAAAAACCTTCTCACTCAAATCAACCAATCACCGGTCTCCGACACGCTCGCTGACCAATGACTGCCCTCGATTTGTCGGCCATCTTGTCCTCCCCTGGTGGAAAGAAAAGGCGACTACTAAAGTTCGCAGCATCGCATCCGTATTTTCCGTTCGCGTCCGTCGGGCGCCAACTCCAGAACTCTTTTAAGAAAAATTTACTAATCTCTCAAGAATTTATCATTCTTTCCATACATGTAACAGGTCATCCGCCGATGGGGGGAGGGGGGTTGGGGGGGGGTCGGGCGCCGGGGGGGGGGGGGGGGGTCTGAGCCAAAATTTTTGGGGAGGGGGTGGGCACTAAAAAACGCTCAAAAATCGAGAAAAATCGCAATTTTTGGCCTAAAAATCGCCAAAAATCGCTAATTTGGGCTGAAATACAGCTAAAAAGTGCTGTTTGCAGGCGATTTTGGCAATTTTTGTGTGTGAAAGTGTAAAAAATTGCAAAAATTTGCTCGAAAATTTACTTGCCAGAAAAATCGGAGGGGGGGGTCGGTGAAATCGTCTCGGGGGGGGGGGTCCCCAACCGGGGGGGGGGGGCTGGCCTAAGTCGGGTGGGGGGCCGACCCGCCCCCCCAGACCCCCCCTGTTACATGTATGATTCTTTCATTCAAACAAGGATTCATTCAAATCGGTAGGGATTTATGGCTGCAAAAGTAAAAAAGCTGCTTGTCGCTCTTCTTCATTACCAAAATCTCGGTTTCATCTTCGAGGGCAAATATCTCAGGAACTAGCCGTGTATCTTAATGAACATTTCAGCAGTCACAAAAGAATTTATTTATCTTTCGCTTAAAAATTTATAAAATCAGTTCAGATTTGCGGCTGCTAAGCAGTAAAAAATCTGCGGTGTTGCTTCATTTGGCAGACCCTGTATGCTGGTGTCTGCATGCTAAATTCGAGCGAAATCGAAGAATCTATCTGGCCTAAATTTGCTCGCTCAACTGAAACCGGCTCTTTATAGTTATTTAATTTCAAAAATAAATTTACTACGAAGCACCGTGTATGTGACGTGAACGGTTTTTCTCCGCTTCAAACTGGTTTTATTACCTGCTGCAGTTCCGGAATGGTAAACCGAGGCATTTGGTTGTTCCTCTTCATTTACAACTGAGCGGTCGTATTTGAAATTTCGTGACTACAGTATGCTGCCTCTACAACTGTGTGCCTTTCTGGTGTCTATCGTGGGGTGCCTGGCTCGGTTACGCCAGGTCAGATGCAAGCCTGGCTGGGAGCTGCTTGACTTGAAAGTGAACTATCGGACGGAAAGCGTCGGCGGCACTTGCAACCTGCTGGAGCACTGCCGTTCTGTAAGTTTCTTCTCTCATTGCTCTGTGTACATACATGTACTAGGTTTGCTTTTAAATGTACTGGGCACAGACATGAGCAAAGGGGACGGTTAGGGGGGCACCTCCTTTAGGGTCCGACCTACCTACACCGCTCAGACCGCCGCCAGCCCCCACCCGGTCACTAACTTTCTGGAAGAAATTTGTAAGGAAAATTACTAAAAAGTATGACTACATAGATAGGCGTAAATGAGCTCAAAATAGCCTGTTTTAACGAAAAATAAGCCAAAAATCTTGATTTTAGTAAAAAATTGGACCTTTTCGCTTCTACCCTTCAGGAACTGAAAATTGATCACCTCCTCAGCCGAATTGCTAGGTCAGGTCTGACTGTACATGCATTTCAAATGTTGCAGTATCATTCATAATATCGAGAACACAAACTCGAGAAAAATTTGATTAAGGAAGCATTATAGAAACTACAACAGCTAAACTGTGAATTATTCTATTCAGAATTATTAAAACTTAGAGCGGCCATTGCTTTATAGGCCACAACAAGCATTTTCAAGTTAAAAAATCGCTCACTAATCACATTTTTCAAAGAAACTTTCGCTTTGCAGCAGCGATCGCGCAGTTACCTTCAGCCAATCCAAGTAGTTGTGTCCGCAAAGCTAAATCAGAGTAAATTTCTCCCAGTTTAGTTAGATTTGGCTAAAATGGGCCATTTTTGGCACCGATAAACCGCCAGGAATCGAGTTTAGTAATAATCCACAAAAAGAAACATGCCGGAATCACACGGGTCGAACTGATCCGTATAGTACTCTCAGGTTGCATCGGAGTCCAAAATAGTCGCCACTCACTAGATCTAGCTGTCCATTGCATCTCAATGTAATCAATTTTTTGCTTGCTTCTTACAGGCGCTGTGCAATTGGCCTCAAGCCCTTTTGCTGCAGATTATTAACTAAATTCCGGTTTCAGACCGGTCTTTTGGAAAATTATGACCGGCTATGTCAATTAACTTAATAGTTCCGTTGTTTTTGCGACGCGACGCTGCTCATTTAAAATTCTCACAAATATGCAATGACGTTGATCATCTAGTCGCGGATGTAGAGGTTTTTTCAGCCGTGCACTTGGAGCAAGAAGACCTGTCACTCGAAGCAGGTCCTGAAGGGAAAGACATCCAAAGCGGAAGTGTACCTGAATGGCGTCCGACCAGGAAAGAAACCAGGGTGAGCACGCTCACCTCCCAGACACAAAGGCATCTGTGTACATGTGTCGCAAAGTTTAGACAGATGAGGTTCCGGTGTTGTCTGGCATCTAAGGTCAAGTTCAATGACTGCACACGGGTGAGACGCCGAGCGCAAGACAGAGAGCTTTTTCTCAGCACCGACGAGTTTGGTGAAAACAGAACCCTCACCAGCATGATCATCGGTGTGCACCCAAAAGAGTAAGTCCACGCACGCACGCACGCACGCACGCACGCACGCACGCACGCACGCACGCACGCACGCACGCACGCACGCACGCACGCACGCACGCACGCACGCACGCACGCACGCACGCACGCACGCACGCACGCACGCACGCACGCACGCACGCACGCACACGCACGCACGCACGCACGCACGCACGCACGCACGCACACACACGCACGCACGCACGCACGCACGCACGCACGCACGCACGCACGCACGCACGCACGCACGCACGCACGCACGCACGCACGCACGCACGCACTTGTTCTAAAAGGCGCGAACGCGGTATAGCCAAGTGTTTACCTCATACATATTTAGACATGCATAAATAATACATAGAACCCTATGTTTATTTAGTCCATCGCGGTTCCGATTCATCTTCAAAGTGTGCAGCAAGGTCCTGACTGAAGAACTCCCCTGCAGAAAGAAAAGGAAAGAAAAGAATGACAGAGAAGATAGAAACGACAGAGACAAGGAGGACAGAGATAGGAAGGACAGAGACAGAAAAGACAGAGACAGAAAAGACAGACAAGATCGCAGAGACCGTGACAGAGACAGACAGGACCGGGACAGACAGGACCGCGACAGACAAGATCGGGACAGACAGGACCGGGACAGACAAGATAGGGACAGACAGGACCGGGACAGACAAGATCGGGACAAACAAGATCGGGACAGAAAGAACCGGGACAGACAAGACCGGGACAAACAAGATCGGGACAGACAGAACAGGGATAGACAAGATCGGGACAGACAGAACCGGGACAGACAGGACCGGGACAGACAAGATCGGGACAAACAAGATCGGGACAGACAGAACAGGGATAGACAAGATCGGGACAGACAGAACCGGGACAGACAAGATCGGGACAGACAGCAGCGGAACCGAGACCTTGAACAAGATGAGCATCGGAGAAATCTGGAAGAGAAGCAAGATAAGCTTCAAAGGGACCAACAAGGGGATGATAAGCAGCATGGAGACCAGGAGACAAACGACCGGAGGAACAGCCACAACAATGAACGAAAAATGACACAGAGGCAGCGGCAAAGGATGGAGGAGGAGTATGTTAGAAACAAAGGCAAGCAAAGAAACATGGATCGAATACAATCTGAGCAGCAACAGTCACAGTCAGATGGCCAGCAACAGTCACAATCGGATGGGCAGCAGCAGTCTGTCAACGAAAAAGCTGACTGGGATGCGCCTCACAAGCAGAACCAACAGCTGAGTCCGGACCAGCAGAGAACTATGGACGAGATGTACAAGAAGCAATGGGATCAGATGACCAGGGCCCAGCAAGAACATGCCCAGAAACAGATTCGGTCCTACTACCGACTCGCGGAGGACTCGTGCGTCATTGACTGCCCAATCAAAGGGGTGGTGGGTCCAGCAGTTGCTCTCTTTTTCCATGGTGTGTTGCTTTCGCATCTTCCTGTAGGTAGACAGTGTCAAACCTGAAGTGACACCAGCCTGCTACGTAAACTATGTTGCAGACTGGCGTCAGACTCACTGATTTTGCAGTCCTAATCTTTCAGCTTGCTGGAAGATCGATCGCGAGCATGGAACAGTTACCTACACATTGCCGAGTCAAGGTCAGTTGTACACATGGCCTGACCGGTATGAGATGGGCACAAAAGCAAGACTGCAATGCCACCCTAAGTACTTTCTGGAGGGAAATGCGGAAACAGAATGCGTGTTCACCTGGACATGGCAACCAGAGCTGGGCACCTGTATTCCTCATCGTAAGTTGATTGGATGGCAAGATCAGATCGTACGCAATCAACAATTGCAGCCTGCCAACAAAGCTTAGTTGTGCCCACGAACGGAAAGAGTGTCACTTATAAGGCCGAATCGATTCGGTATGACAACTGGATAACTCACAATCAACAGGCAACCATGACCTGTCTACCTGACCATTACGTGCACTTCACCGGCTACCCTACCTACCAGTCCACTTGTCGGTACGAGGTTTGGACAGTGGACCCTTTCCCACATTGTGAAGCCAGTAAGTCAATTGGATTAAGTTTTAGGATGATACGAAATTGCTCAAATTTCAGTGTGTTCCCAGTTCACTGTCAACAACGCACAGGTTACATATGCTGGGACCCTTGGACCTCAGATCCCAGAAGATGGCACAGCAACAGTTCAATGTGCTACTGGATACATTATTCTTGGTGGAACTGGCGAGTCAACAAAAACAATCACCTGTTCTGATCCTCCTGACTGGCCCACATTACCAGTGTGTGAGCAAGGTGGGATGACATGTTTTGTAAGGCTTCAGCTTAGCTTTTCCCTGTACATTCTATCTGACAGTCCGAAATAAAGACAAAATTGGTTAACTGGCAAGTTTCAGTGTGCAACCAAGTCGCGATCAATCAGGGCAGCGCAACGCACACAAATACCTTGCAGACCTTTGTGCTTGTGATCGGAGGAGGTTCAGCAACCGCAACTTGCACAGATATCACTGACATGGTGACCAATGCAGCGCAGTCTACTGTCCGGCCCAGTGGCACTGTCTTCAACTGCGTTGCGTCCCTGGTTTGGTCTGACTTTGAGCCAACCGATTGCATCATGGGTAGGCTTTGAACTGTTAAGCTCTTCTTCATTTCTCATTGATGCAGTCTGTCCCAAAGTAACGATCGGCGGCAGTGGAGGTTCTGCTGCTTACACCTTGCCTGTGGACAATTACGTCAAGGACGCCGGAACCGGCACGGTCACTTGCAACAATGCAGTTGACCTGGTATCTGATGCGGCAAGCACTCAGTTTGCTGACTCTGGCAAAGTGTTCACATGCATGGCCAGGGCTTGGACCACATTCGAACCCACTCAATGCATTATGAGTAAGTCAGGTTCCAATGAATTGTGCGCTAATGCTGAGAAGAGAGCTGAACGGAGTTTAGCCTGTGCAAAGCTGGTCGATCCATTCACTCTTGGTTCTGTGGCCTACACGCTGGATCACGCAATGAAGGTGCAAGAAAGAGGAACAGCCACTGTGACGTGCACAAATGCCGCTGACAAAGTGACCGATGCAGGCAAGACTCAGCTGGTTGCCAGTGGCACCGTGTTCACCTGTACGAGCAGAGCATGGACCACCTTCGAACCTGCCGAATGTCTGATGGGTAAGTCCTAGAGATGTGCATGGGCACCTTTTTCCGGGCCTGGCCCGGCCTGGCGGGCCATCAGATGAGGCATGCTCTGCCCAGCCCGGTCCCCAAAATATTCAGCCGAGCCCAGTCCGGCCTGTCAGTTTTTGCTTTGTCTGACTAGACTAGTACCATATGTGTACTGCTACCATACATTGTATATTGTTATTTCCCTGACTGTACTATGTGTGTATCCAGTGACCACTGGTCTTGATACTGTTTTGCTTGCTTCTGTTCTGCAGTTAAGTCCCCTTTAAATACGTAGATGTTTGCATTATACTGTACTAGAGTGCGAACAATACCTGAAAAACCCAATACCCCAATACCCAATACCCAATACCAATACCTGAGACCCCCAATACCCCAATACCCAATACCCAATACCCAATACTTGTGTAGCTGGGCCAAAAATTACATTTCACTGGACAGGTACATTCCAGTTGTGCACACAAGATTTATTGGCACTGCAATTAAAATTTTTAAGAGGCCTGGTTGGGCCACTGCCCAAGCAGGGCGAGAAAATTTTGAAAAACTACCCTTCCAGAAAGCATTTAGGAGCCATTTTGGGCGTAAAATTAGCAGAAATTAAAAGTTTTGGTAGTTATTATTTCGTTATTCAGTCGTGTTTCTTATTTCCGGCGAATTTTTTTCCTAACTCAGCTGGAAATTGTGTGCACCACCGCAATAGCCATGGGTACGGTACTGGTACATTATGGTGACATTAGGAATGTCACAATTTTTATTTTAGATAAGAACAGAGAAATTAATTTCTGGTGCAGGGGCTTAGAAAAGCGTACACTTTAGGAAATTTTACTAACGTTTAGTTGATTTAACGCGAAAACAGCTTCCTAAACCGAATCATCGATGGACTTTTTCGATTTTTTCAGAAATTTTCAGGTCAACATCGATTTTCCTGTATTTTTACCTGTCCCAGTTAGTATTGGGTATTGGGGGGTAAAAACCCCAATACCCAATACCCAATACCCAATACCTGGAAAACACCCCAATACACCCAATACCCAATACCCAATACCCAATACCAGTTCGCACTCTATACTGTACCATTTCCATTTCTAGTCAATCGGTTTTATGTAATTGAAATGGAGTTTATGCCTACATTTCAGTCTGTGATGAACTGGTAATTGGAGGAAGTGGTGGCTCGGTGGCTCAGACCGGCCATCTAACGCCCTATGTCAAAGAGTCGGGCACAGGCACCGTGACCTGTACCAACACTGGCGATCTTGTATCTGATGCCGGCACGTCACAGTACGCCGATTCAGGAACCGTATTCACATGCACCGCCAGGGCTTGGACCGTTTTTGAGCCTACACAGTGTGTCATGGGTAAGCGATCGAAATTGTCTATTATGAGTTGCAGTATAAATAAACCAGCACATCAGATAGAAATTGCAGCTCACAGGTTTCTGTTTAAGAATGTTTGCAAGTAGGTAATGCTGTGCTGAATTTCAGCATGTCCAAAGGTAGTAGACCCGTTCCCAGAGGGATCGGTGTCCTACACAAAAGACCACAACACAAGAGTGGCCGAAACCGGAACAGTGACGGTTACCTGCACTGATGCCAATGACAAAGTGACTGATGCTGCAAAAACTCAGTTGGTTGGCAGTGGAACTGCTTTCACGTGCACCAGCAGAGCCTGGACTGTCTTTGAGCCAACCGAGTGTCTGATGGGTGAGCTTTACATTGTCGATTCTATGTTGTGCGCTATGGCATACTGTTAGTAGCCGGCCATACGTACATACGGTATATTAGTTTATAAAATCCCATCGGGTGGCTGAGTTTCGGGGCCCACCCTCATAGAAACTCTGTAACGTTCAATCCCATTTATCACCCTCGAAACGCTTCAGAAGATTTTTTCATGTCCATCTTTAGTGAATTCAAAGAGTTTGCTTTCATTAGGTTTTGCCAGATAAAAACTGCAATGCTCTTTCCTATCCAATGTTCAACTAGGTATGGCCAATGGTTTTCAAAAATTCACGCTACAGCAAAACAATTATGCTAAAACCGCCGATAACATGACCGGATGAGATAATATACGCAAAAAACCGCACTTGATTCCATGAAAAATTAGAAAAATGCGATCTAAAATCATTCGTCTGCGAAGAACTTTTGTATGGCGCACTTGGTACCATTTTTATTTATGGGCGACAGATTTGAATAACTGGTGCTACACGGAAAAATTTATGCTAAAACGACAAAGCATGACCTGATGCGATTATTTACGCAAAAAACCGCACTTAATTTCATGAAGAATTGGAGAAATGCGGGTTCAAAACAGCCGCGTGGGTTAAATCGCGTAAATTAGTGTTTATAACTTGGTCGCCGTCCCAGCCGTGGCTGATTTTGAATGGCGCGAGTTACGAAGGTGCAACCAAATTGATTGTTTAAAATCTACTATAAAGATGTGAATATTCGTCGCACAGCTAAATTAATGCAAAAAAGTATGGTTGGAATTGTTGGGTACAATAAAAGCCAGAAATGGCAAAAATTATAGGTTGCAGAAACTTCAACACCGTTTGTGGGGTTAACGACAAACAGCAGAGAGCCAATTCTTATATCAGTCGAAAGCCTGAAGTCTACTGTAAACGGAACCGATTGAACATCTTTCGCCGAATTCGTCGTTTTTTCACAAGAACGATAAACATGAAAAAAATCCACGAAAAAGCCGATTTTCAGTAGTTAAGGAAGAATCAAATTTGTGGGGACCATGCCAAAGTGCGGAAAGAAAAAAAGCAGTGCTATATAGGTAACGAGTTGCGGTGATTTTAAAACCGGTTGAACAAAATTTGAATCAAGTCTCCTTTCGGCAGAAAATAGACATTGAAAAACGACGAATTCAGTTTTCGAGAGAAAAATGCTCTTTAACGGCCGAATTATGATTCAATATGCATCTTATTCGATAGCTCACACTCTGTTTCATATAAATACATCACATCCTCCTATCAATAACGGAACACAAAAAAGCATTTGCGCTTGAAGTTGCAAAAACCATTTTGGACCACTTTTTGGCTGTGTTTTTGTATTTTCTATTCCGCGCCGCGCGCACGTGCTTTGGCCATCCCTAGTTCAACTATTCAGCATTTAAACTGCAACCCAGCTTCCTGTTAATTAACCAGACTGCCTCCACCCTGAGGTTCCACCCACAATGCCCCCACCTACCATAGCGGGCAGGCGAGACGACTAAAGTCAAGTAAGTCACATCCCTCCATACTTGATTTTTTTATGTCACCCCCTTTCCTTTTATGCACAACCAATTCGTAGTTAATGCAATTTACGTCACATATTCCTCTATCGAGTTAGAAAAGGTGCTGTTGTGATTTGTTTTCTGGTTGACTGTTAATTTTATGTCTGCAGTGACCGAGTTTAGTCTGTGATGAACTGACAATTGGTGGCAGTGGAGGATCAGTCACTCACACTGCTCATCTGACACCATACGTCAAAGAGGCAGGCACAGGAGTCGTGACATGCACCAACGCAGCTGATATTGTATCTGACGCTGGCACCGCACAGTATGCCGATTCAGGAACAGCTTTCACATGCACTTCAAGGGCTTGGACAACATTTGAGCCCACTCAGTGTGTCATGAGTATGTACCAATGTATGCCCATCACTTGCAAGCAAGCTGTGCTTCAGCGTGTTCAAAGTTGGTTGATCCATTCCCTGATGGCTCTGTGGCCTACTCCATCACACACAACACAAAAGTACCTGAGACAGGAAAGGCCACTGTGATATGCGACAATCCAGCCGACAAAGTGACTGACTACGGCGGAACTCAGGTGGCTGACAGTGGCACTGCCTTCACATGCACGTCGAGGGCTTGGACCAGCTTCGAGCCTGCTAGATGCCTCATGGGTACTGGAGTTTGCTGAGCATTTGAGTCTGTTCTGCACAATTTGGCATCTTCAGTGTGCCACCAACTGACCATCGCTGGTAGCGGAGGTTCTGTAGCCTACACTGACAACATTGGAGCTTTTGTGAAAGAGGCAGGAACTGGCAGCGTGACTTGCACCAACACAGAAGATCTGGTATCTGATGCTGGCAGCACACAGTATGCTAACTCTGGAACCTCCTTCACATGCGCCTCACGAGTGTGGACAACGTTTGAACCGACTCAGTGTGTGATGAGTAAGTTGATACGCGTAATTTCTGTCAAACTGTATGACTGTTTAACAGCCTGTTCAAAATTGACCATCGCTGATGGCACAGTGTCGTACACCGATGAGCAGAACAATAAGATACTGGAAGGTGGCACCGCCACTGTCACCTGCAACAACGCAGCAGACAAGGTGACAGATGCTGGCGAGAGTCAGGCTGATGCAAGTGGAACGACCTACACCTGCACCAACAGAGCCTGGACTGCAATCGAGCCTACCAAGTGCATTATGGGTGAGTTGCTCTGATAAGGATTTCTAAAACTCTAAAACACCACTTCCAGTCTGTGACAAGCTGACAATTGGAGGCACCGGGGGTTCGGCCAGCTATGTCAGTGACATTGGCAACTTTGTGAAGAATTCAGGAACTGGCACAGTCACATGCAACACCGCCAGTGATGTTGTGTCCGATGCTGGAAAGTCGCAGTACTTTGACTCGGGCAGCCCATTCACTTGCACCAACAGAGCATGGGCAGTGGTCGAACCGACACAATGTGTGGCCAGTAAGCGCCAGAACAAACTGTCATCCTTGTCGTTGTTGTTGTAACTTTTTGTCCTTTCGGACTAGGATATAGAGCTATAGATGCTATAGAGCAGGAAGAGGCACAAGCTCCGGCAGCCTCCTTAACAACAACCCTCCCCTTTGCTGTCGGTGTGTGCAAGACAGCTAAGGTTTGGTCCCCATTTATCTATGTACTTGCCATCGCTGACTTTCGATGGCCTGGGTTGGGCTTTGTGTCGACCACTTTCCATCGACAGGTTTCGAATCCACAAACACACCGCTTCCGGGCCCGCTCTGACACACAGGATAGCGTAAACTACCCATGGCCAAGACGCCACTCCTTGTCCTTCACCTTGTCTTTTTTAGCTTGCTCTCAACTGAGCAACCCGTTCACTGATGGCTCAGTGGTCTACACTCTGGATCATGGCACCATTGTGGTGGAGGCCGGAACAGCCACGGTCAGCTGCACCAACGCAGACCACATGGTGGTTGACTCCAGCAACAGTCAGCTGGCAGACAGTGGTACCATCTTCACGTGTGGGGCCGACAGAGCCTGGTCTGTCTTTGAACCTAACAGATGCTCTCCTGGTGTGTATTGTCATTTGATCAGTGACTTGCTATGCTTTCCACTTCAGTTTGTGCCAAACTGGGTAACATCGGCACTGAGGGAGGTTCAGTCAGTTACACGAGGGACGCCGGCACAAAGATCATAGAAGGTGGCACAGCAACAGTGACCTGCACCTATGCCCAAGATGTAGTGGTGAATGGCGCTCAGACTACCGCCAAAGCCAGTGGCAGCTCGTTTACCTGCTTAAATGAAGCTTGGACCACCTATGAGCCGACTGACTGCATACAAGGTGTTATAGTAAATGAGCCCTTCCCTTTCCTATGAGAAACGGCTATGTACAGTAGAGTTGGGTTAAAAAACGTGTTAACATCACGTTAATAACATGTGAATAATCTTCAATAGGTAGTTGTTGTTTAGTAAGTGCGTAGTCCCTTTTCTAATCAGCGAAATTTTTATGGGCAAAATGGTCAAAATCGCGATTTTTGAGCGGCGGTAATTCTGGTTGTAGGGCAATTAGAGAGAATTGAATAGCAAATACTTCCATGTCCCAGTGTTCTCCGTGAATTTTCTAACTATAATATACACCACCATGCCAAGTCTATGCCTTTCAGCATGCGAAAAACTAACAAACATCGAAAATAAAGTGTCATTATCATACACACTCGAGATTGGCAACTACGTTAGAGATATGGGCACTGAAACAATCCAGTGCGATGGCTCGGCAGGCTACCATGTAACAGATGACGTGGACACCCGTTTAGTACTCGGTCAGCACACCATCACCTGCTCCAACAGAGCCTGGGACTGAGCCCACCAAATGCATTGGAAGTTAGTTTTCTCTCTGCTGCTCTACTATTGCTATAAAAAAATAGTAAAATTACAGGGTGCGTAAAAAAAACAACCCAGCAGATTTTTTGCTGTAGCAACCGCAAATCTCAGCCGATTTGAATGAATCCTTTTTGAATGAAAGATAAATAAATCCTTAAAAGACTGCTGAAATTTTCGTTAATTTACTCTGCTTAGTTCCTGAGATATTGGCTCTCAAAGTCAAAACAGTGATTTTGGCAGTGAACAAGAGGGTTTTTTATTATTCTGCACTTCGTAATAAAACCGATTCCTGCAACTGCTAAGGGCTATTGGAGGCTTTACTGGTGATACAGAAACTCGGTTTACTTCAACACTAAAGTATCATTAGCCCCAGCAGTAGGAATCTGATTTAATATGAAATGCAACGGAATCGCTCTTGTTCGGTGCCAAAATCTGTTTCGACTTAGAAGAAAAATATCTCAAGAACTAAACTGTGAATCTCAATAAAAATTGCAGCAATCTTTGAACAATTTATCAATCTTTCATTCAAAAAAGGATTCATTCAGCTCGGTTGAGATTCATAGTTGCAAATCTAGAAAAACTGCCGGTACCATAAACGGCGTTAAGTGTATGACTGTTATACAGTTCTTAACTAGAGACTCGGAGCAGTTGGTGTCCGGGAAGACTGACTCTTAACAACGTTACCTTTTGCAGCAAGAATACGTGACTATATGGAGCCTGTTTGTTGCAGCTTGTTCCTTCCTCACTCCTCCCATTGGCGGAACAGGCGGCACAATCGGAACTTACTCGAACAAAATCACAAATACAGATGGCAATGATCTGATCAGAGAAGATGGCCAGGTTGCGGTCAGTTGCACTCACCCCGTGGATATAGTGGTCAATAGCGGTCATGACGCTGGCAAGGACAGCGGCAGCTCCTTCACCTGCACAGGAGGAAGGTGGACAAGTTTCGAGCCGGTCGACTGCATAAAAGGTGGTAGAGTGAATTGAATGAGCCTTTCCCTTTCCTATGAGAAGTGGCTATGTACAGGGCTGGGTAGCAGTTAAAAACCTGTTAATTGTAACAGCGGCACAATTTTTGTAAGGATTTTGTTTAAAGCCACACTGTGCACTTGCCCAGTCATCTATCATATATGGCGTTAGCCTGACTCAATTTAAAAAAGCATGAAGTAGTACGAACTCCAATTGTAGTCTGCAAAATTTTGAAACAAACTTACCAAAATTTCAGGTCAAAGACGTAAAACAAGGGTTCACAATTTTACCTATTTCGTCAGACAATTTCAATTAATAGCCTTAGTTTGTAGCCATGCATTTTCGAGAAAAGGTATTTTTGGTTTTTGAAACCCCAATCAGGGCCATCATTGGATGGAACCCTATTTCTAGGTTAGGGCTATTATGCTTCTGAAACCAGAATTAGTGCACCAGTCATCAACTGCCCAACTTTTACTGACAACGCCAAATAAAAGCTACATCATACAGTCAGGCACTTAACGCCGTTTATGGTACCGACACCATATAAGGTGCCGGTACCATATATGGTACCGGTACCGAGGGTAGTGGTACCATATATGGTACCGGCACCATATATGGTACCGTCACCATATATGGTACCGGTACCATATATGGTGCCCCCACGTTCGGCGACTGTGGTGGTACCATATATGGTGATGGTACCGGCACCATATATGGTACCGTCACCATATATGGTACCGGCACCATATATGGTACCCCCTACCCCTGGCCATGGGTGCCGGTACCATATATGGTGCCGGTACCATATATGGTGACGGTACCATATATGGTACCACTACCATATATGGTACGAAAACAGAACGGAGTGGTACCATATATGGTACCGGTACCGTAAAAACGCGAAGGTGGGGCTACCGTATATGGAGCCGGTACCATATATGGTACCGGCACCTTATATGGTACCGTCACCATATATGGTACCGGTACCATATATGGTACCACCACAGACCTCGAACGTGGGGGTACCATATATGGTGCATGGTACCGGCACCATATATGGTACCGGCACCTTATGGTACCGGTACCATATATGGTACCACCACAGGTCCCGAAGGTGGGGGTACCATATATGGTACCGGTACCATATATGGTGACGGTACCTTATATGGTGCCGGTACCATATATGGTACCACTACCTACGGTACCGGTACCATATATGGTACCGGCACCTTATATGGTGTCGGTACCATAAACGGCGTTAAGTGCCTGACTGTCATAGGCAGGCGTAATGTTGCTGAATTTCGGTATATTTGACTTATAAACAGAATTTATGCGTGAATGTTCTAACTGTAAATAATTTTAATACTATATGTTTCAGCGTGCAAAAAACTAACAAACATCCAAAATAAACAGTCGCTATCCTACACACTCGAACTTGGAAACTATGTCAAAGACACGGGGGAGGAGACAATCCAGTGATATCCCGGATCCGGCTATCATGTAACAGATGACGTGGACACCCGCTTTGTACCCGGCCAGCACACCATCACATGCACCAACAGAGCCTGGGACTGGGAGCCGACCAAATGCATTACAAGTAACTTCTATGTGGTATATACTTCAGTGTGTACATAGCTGGTTGTATAGTTTTGTTCAGGTTAGCTTTCCTTCATGCCATTAGGATAACTAAGCCAGAAATTTGACTTCCTACACAACATCTTCCATTGCAATACAAGGAGGACATGAAATTGTCTGACCTGTTTTATCCTGATGAAAACGCATTTTCAATATTGATTAGAAATCTGACTGTGCGGAGTTTGTTGCAGCTTGTTCGTACCTCTCTCCTCCCATCCGCGGAACTGGTGGCACAATCGGAACTTACTCGAACGAAATCACAAATACAAATGGCGCTGATCTGATCAGAGAAGGTGGCCAGGTTGCGGTCACTTGTACTAATCCCCTGGATGTAGTGGTCAATGCCGCTCATAATGCTGTCAAGGACAGTGGCCTCTCCTTTACCTGCACAGGAGGAACGTGGACAAGTTTCGAGCCGGTCTACTGCATAAAAGGTGGTAGAGTGAATTGAATCAGCCTTTCCCTTTCCTATGAGATGTGGCTATGTACAGTACAGGGCCGGGTAGCAGTTATCAGATTCTCAGAATGGAAGTACAGTTTTCCACACAATGATAGCCCTCTCCTTAATACTAGTTATTGCCATCGTTGTGCATGAATTCTCTAACTGTAAATTAGACCTATGTATTTCAGTGTGCAGAAAACTAACAAACATCCAAAATAAACAGTCGCTATCCTACACACTCGAACTTGGAATCTATGTCAAAGACACGGGCAAGGAGACAATCCAGTGCTATGGCGGATCCGGCTATCATGTAACGGATGACGCAGAAAGCAGCTATGTGCCTGATAGCCACACCATCACATGCTCCGATCGGGCCTGGGACTGGGAGCCCAGCAAATGCATTAGAAGTAACTTCTCCATTTTCAGCTGGTGTACTGTACTTTTGGCTTAACTACAGTTGGTATTGTGGTTTTGGCCGCCAAGCCATTGTCCGCGTGCTCGTGCGCATATCCTCTCGGAGAGGCAAGTTTCTTGCCGCGAGGAGTTGGTCGTCGGCACAAAGCCCCACCGAGGCCACTGAAAGCTGGTGACAGCGAGTAGGTAAATGGGAACCGACTGGACCTGCCGCTCGACAAAGCATGCTGCGTTGATGATGTCAGGAGCTGTCTGAGAAACCAACTATGCCGGAAGTCCTCCAGTTGGGAGCCGACAGCACCATGACGTCAACATGTCAGACTGGCATCCAACAGCATGGCTAGGATGTGGCTGGTCAGTGAAAGAAGTGCAAACGCCTGAGATGACCAATTACAGGGGTTGTGAAATGGACCACATAGGGTCGTAAGGCCCCAGCACATTAGATCAAATCGGGATGTCTCCAACATGCTTTCCACTGTGATTTCCAGGCCCAACGGCAGATCCAGTCGGTTCCCATTTACCTACTTTCTGTCACCAGCTTCCGGTGGTCTGAGTGTGGCTTTATGCCACCGACCATCTCTTTGTGAAAAGGATTTGCCCCACGGAGTGGATTATCATACGAGCACGCGCACAGTCTGGCTTTGCGGCCTAAACCACTACACACTGCACTGTATCACTGTGCCGCCCATACATGTAACAGGTCATCCGCCGATGGTGGGAGGGGGGTTGGGGGTCTGGCGCCGGCCGGGGGGTCTGAGCCAAAATTTTGGGAGGGGGTAGGGCACTAGAAAACGCTCAAAAATCGAAAAAAATCGCAATTTTTGGGCTAAAAATCGCCAAAAATCGCTAATTTGGGCTGAAATACAGCTAAAAAGTGCTGTTTTGCAGGCGATTTTGGCAATGTTTGTGTCTGAAATTCTAAAAAATTGCAAAAAATTGCTCAAAAATTTACTTGCCAGAAAAATCGGACGGGGGGTCGTCGGCGAAATCGTCTCGGGGGGGGGCTGGCCTAAGTCGGGTGGGGGAGCAGACCCCCCTGTTACATATATGGTGCCGCCTATAGCGAATTTAACAACAACAACGTTGCCTTTTGCAGCACTTGGAGACGTGACTATATGCAGCTTATTGCAGCATGTACCTATATCACCCCTCCGATCGGCGTCAATGGCGGCACGATCGGCACCCACACAAGCCCAATCACAAATACAGCCGGCACTGCTCTGATCAGAGAGGGTGGTACGGTGAAGATCAGTTGCTCCAACCCTGCCGATCTGGTTAGCGACGTGTCGGAATCATTTTTTGCGGACAGTGGCAGCACGTTCACTTGCTATGGCGCCTGGTCCATGTTTACACCTGCAATATGTGTTCCAATTAGTGAGCTTTTACTTTTAACACGCTAAAATCGTGCCGCAACCGTAGAAGGGAACTAAAACTGGTTGTCGGTTGATTAACTAGACACAGTAGTAACCTTGAGGAGGAGGAAACGCCTGAACATTTGGTCATGAAATCTAACGCATTGGCTGGGCGTAGACAAGCTATTCTGGGCAGTAGATATCTTACCACCCAGAGTTGAGCGGTGTAACCCGTTAGGGACCTCCTAAGGTCCATTAAAGGCTCAAGTAAACCTAACCGCTAGATACCCCGAGGGTGATAGAGCATTGAGTTGGTGATAGCATCCGAAATGAAAAGGAGTTGATATGGGGTCACGAAATAGACATGTTGGTCTGATCGTAGGGCCGTACTGCCCCCCCCCCCACTATATCGGATCGTGCCTCCAGGAAGAAAGCTTCAAACAAGTAGCTGGACCACCATTATGAGTGGGATTGGGACGCTTCTGTGTTGATTAACAACTGACTCTAGAAAGTGCGCTTTCATAGCTATGAAATGTTCGATCATATTTTTGAAATTTATCAATTCTTGTACCCTTTGAGTTGCAGGGCTGCCCAATCAGTCAGTCCGTTATACCGAATAGCAACTGCAGCTCTAGTCATTCTTGCAAGTTTCAACTCCGAAAAATAGAATTTCCGATGACCACCCTGATTCGTAGTTTTTTGGGTCACAAAACCAGCCCGAGTTCGAATTTCGACACCAATATGTAGCCAGTTGTCTTGTTAATTTTTGCTGAAAATTTGAGCCACATCGATAAAGAACTGAGCGAGAACAAAATGTTTGAATTAAGGTAAAAAAAGCGATGGGGCATTTTCTATCTGTATTGCATTTTGCCTCTGTTTTTCTTTACAGAACCATGCCCCGAGTGGAACACAGCCTCTACAGTAGATTCAGCCAATCAAACTTCAACGTCAGGCGCCGGCACTCGATGCGATGCCACTGCCTTCACTCCCGGTGTCTGGTACAAGCTCGGTTCTGGTGGATGTACCATGCAAATTTATTCGTTCGCCGCCAAAGAAACAGAAGGCAAGTGCTACACCAAGGCTACAGGATGGTTGGACGGTGATTATCCTGTCATCGATGCAACTACATCAGCTAAAGTCTGCTATCGATGGGCCGGGAACGATTGCATGTTCCAAGCGCCCGTCACTATCAAGCGATGTCAGTATGGTCTGGTCTTTATGTTCAGCTCGTTTGCGACACTCGATTGTGCTACCACGCCTGCAGGTCTTTGCGCTTTCAGCTCTCACTGTAAGTACGCTTGTTTAGAGAACACCTGCCCTTAGTAATGCAGAAAAGAATGCTAAGTAATAATAATTCTCTTAGTAATTGTCTTCTAACTTGAGTGCTTGGTTCTGCTGCTGAAATCGAAAATCGAACCGTTCAGACTAATCAATGCCTCAGTGAGATTTCTGTCGTTTTTCAGTTATACGTAACCACAATTGTGGGTTTAACTGGAGTTGTGTAGGTTTCTGGAGCAAAGAGTCTACTACTCGGTTCGGTACTACTCTGGACTTACATACATGTAACAGCTCCGGGCCGACCCGGGGGAGGGGGACACGGGGTGGAGTGTTTCGGCCAGAGGTGGGTCAAAAATTTCAAAAAGCTCTAAAACGTCTGGAAATGCGTTTTTAGCACGTCTTTTAAGTAAGGACGCTAAAAATCGCCATTTTAAGCTGTCAAATAGCGTTTTAGAGCTAAAAACAAGCAAGCAATGACAAAAAAGGCTTCCAAAAACCTCGATTTCTCTTAAATATCAACAGTGGAAACGCCAAATTCAATTCCCAAAGCTTTTCAAGCGAATTTTAGGCTAAAAATTGGTGATTTCTGAGCCAGTTTGTGAGAACTGGAGCCACCACTACAGTAGTACTTGTATTTTTCGGTCGGAGGGTCCCTTAACCTGTCTCGGGGAGTGGGGGAGGGGGGGTTGGCCTTTTCAGCTAGGGGTTAACACCCCAAACCCCCTAGTACATCTATTATGTAGTACATCTGTTTAGTACCCCCTAGTAATATTTAGTCTATTATGGACTGAAGCATTTTCACGTTTGAACGCTTCAATAAAAATAAAAAAACAAAAAATCCAAAAACAACCTTGCTTTGCTATTTGTTTATTTCACTTATGCTTAAATTTTGCTGTGTATTTTGGGCTGTATGGCTGTTGATATCGTTAGGTGGGAACATATAAAACAGAAGCTACATTTGCCTCTAGCTGGTGTCAGTGGATCTTTCCGCCAAAAACAAAATTGATGCACAAAATGGAAAAATGGGCAAAAACAAGGCATTAGTTTGGTTGATTTTCCAATTTAACCATGCAGTGCACCTAGAAAACAAAATTAGACTGTTTGTTTTAAGACGTGCGAGCTCTGTGATGCGCAGCTTGGCTGAAACAACGATAAACTGTTTGTTTTCGGCGCTCGCAGCCCCAACGCGCACAAACGCCGAAAACAATCAGCTTACCGATCTCAAACTGCTCATCAATGCAGGTTACGGTATCTGGAGTGGCGTAGCTGATTTTTCATACACCACCCGTTACCCCCAGCCGGAAAACTGCTGGTGTTAATTAGGGATGCAAATGGTATCCGGTATTATTTGGTATTATTCGGTATTATTTGGCATTTTCTAGGTATTTGGTATTATTTCGTATTTGGTATTTTTTATACCAAATAATACCAAATAGTTTAAATAACTAAACAGTTAGCTTTTAAGCGATAAATTCTGCATATTTTGCGACTGTATACCATGTCAGAGCTCTTCTGTTCAGAGTTTTCTCTTTATTTCTAATTTACTAAAAGTTTAACAATGCAGATACGCAGAACAACTAGAGATGGGAACGGAAATTAATTTACGTGCCCAACTCTATGAGCACTGACTACAGTAGCAGTGGAGCCACTGCTAATAGTAAGTAAAGTACAGTGCATTAGAGATGGGAACGGAAATTAATTTACGTGACCAACTCTATGAGCACTGACTACAGTAGCAGTGGCGCCACTGCTAATAGTAAGTACAGTGCATTCGAGATGGGAACGGAAATTAATTTACGTGACCAACTCTATGAGCACTGACTACAGTAGCAGTGGCGCCACTGCTAATAGTAAGTACAGTGCATTAGAGATGGGAACGGAAATTAATTTACGTGCCCAACTCTATGAGCACTGACTACAGTAGCAGTGGCGCCACTGCTAATAGTAAGTACAGTGCATTAGAGATGGGAACGGAAATTAATTTACGTGCCCAACTCTATGAGCACTGACTACAGTAGCAGTGGAGCCACTGCCAATAGTAGAGTGCATTAGAGATGGGAACGGAAATTAATTTACGTGCCCAACTCTAAGAACAACACGTCTCTTTACCGTTTCTGAGCAACAAAACAACAAAGAATTCTGACCAGTTTAGCTTATAACAACCATTCATGGAAAATTCTCAAAAAAATGGTGACATAAAATAAACACTTTTAGTACATAACTGATTAGTTTCTCTTATTTTTGACAGAGTTTTTCTTCCTAACTCCGCCGCAAAGGGGGTGTACCCACCCTACACACCCTGGATACGCGACTGGATCATGTTATAATTATCACCTACAGTACTGTACATCATTTCAGTACATACATTTGCATACAGACAGTGGCTAATATTATTCTTTTATTATATAATTAGAAATTGCATAACTTCGCTACTAAAATAGTGAAAGCATTGACCAGAAAACAACGATGTATTCAGCCGGTATCATACACCATTCACTTGGGGACTGTCGTAATTGCGAATTGGTTTTCATGCTCCTATTCTTTAGTACGTATGTACGGACGTATGTACGTAGTTCAATCTTCAAATTTTAGGAATCAAGGTCGTTTGTGAATTTTGAAGGAACCGAGTGAGTCTGAATGTCTTTTTAAACTCGGGATGTACATTCTTTCCTTCCTCAACCAACGGGTCCTGCGGTTCTATTCTGCTGAGATTATTCCAGTTGCGTTAAAACTGGTAATGAAGGGCGGCGGTGCTCGCTATCATCAACGCTCACAATCATGATTCAACGGTACCTACCTGCAATTGCTATTGGTATAATGTTGACATAGTCTATAATATTTCTCTCTTTAGTGCTACACGGCAGCAGAAAATTATGCCACAACGCAAGCAAGCAAGCACAGCAGCTCCGTAAAGGCGTGATTTCCTCAAAGCAATTGTCTCAACAATTTAGGCTTCCGTGCTTCCGTTTTCCTTCTAACAGAGTCGCGTTAGATTTAGCCAAAAAGCGGGAAATAAAGTACAGTCAAACCTCGCAAATGGTACCCTCGTAAAATGGAACAACTCGCTAAATGGAACAACGAAGAAGTCAGTCATTCATTACAGCTGCTTTACGACTTTATAATTTTTTGATAGCAAAATTCGGAGTTTAAATAGGAGCTGTCTTGTTGCAACTGTTATGTAGATAGATGCCTATGAGGCTTGTACACCCTATTCCACACTTTCTCTTAAGCTTGACAATGTGCGTTACTAAATTCAAAGTTAGCACTCAGAACAGAAACTGTATTCTTGTGCCTTTCAGTAGCTGCACTTATTCAGCACATAGTCGAGTTGGTTGTTGCCCTATTTCAGCTGAACCTCGATAAATGGAACAACTCGCTAAAGCAAGATAAATGGTTGGACGGTCCGATGTTCCATTCACGAGGTTTAATAACTGTACGTAATCAAAAATCTATTCACCACATGAAACGCAACAACCGGAACAAAAGAACAATGGGCCAGTCAAACCGAACTGGCAGTTTGTGTATGCTGCGAAGCCGATAACAAAACAAAAGGGCAAAGACAAAACTGCAGACAGACAGAAGGTATAAAAGCTTTATTACACATAAGCGAAAATCCTATAGTTGGTAGAAAAATCATCACGGTGTTAAAAATGGTCTAAGGGGGCGTGCAAAAATTACGTAATGGCATGAGGGGGGAGGGGGGGTTCGCCAAAAGATTACTAATCATTACGGTGGGGGGAGGGGGGGTTGACGACTTCATTACGTATTTTTTTTAAAGTGCAGAAATCACTAAGTGGTCATAATTTTAATTGTTTTTACGTACACTACATGTACATGTAGTCTCGATTTGAAGCCATTGGGCTTACATTTTCTCAATTTCGCTTAGATGGACGCTTAGATTAGAGAATAGCTACGTTTAAAGGCTTAGGTTAGGCTTTCCAATTTTTCAAATGCTAAATGGCAACAGTGACTTTTGACGTCTGTGTGATAAGAGTTTATAAGGGTATATCACTTATCGACTCGATCTTTTACAGGGTTGATGCGGCTTTTTCAGAGCAAAATTTCCTGACCAAAGTCAAATTTCCCAGTCCAATCAGAGTGAGAACATTCTAACAAGGGTGAGAAGTTTTTAAAAATTGGCTCTGAAAAACGCATTTAAACGGTATTCTGAGGGTAAAATTTACAGTTGTAGTAGCTGTGGAAAGTCAAAAGTCCCATTTTCAAAAGGGTGGCGAGAGATGATTCTATTGCTATCAATTTTTTCCCTGACCGGACACCAAATTCCCTGAATTTTCCCTGAAATTTTTAAAATTCCCTGACTTTGCATGACTCCCTGACTTTTCGGGTCCCGCACGAACTCTGTTTTATGACCATCGATCATCAGTCAAGTGATATGGCAGCGCAGCCCTAAAATCAATGATAAAACACTTTGGTTTCAACTTTAACAAAAAGCCACCCAATGATGGCTTCTATGTAAAACTAAGACTATGCGTACATGTATGTAGTTGTAGCTCATCAATAAAGAAAACGAAGAAAAATATCAATTGTTACTGTATACAGATGTTATTTTATTAAAAACGTCATTTTACATGGAATTGAACTCAAAAATTTGGGCTCTATAGCTTAAAAAAATCGAAATTTCGGGGGGGGGTAGCCAAATTATTACGTAATTAGGGGAGGGGGTCAGAAAATTATTACGGTGGATTATCCGGGGGG